>BQNB010203041.1:0-10791 GCA_026074375.1 Tanacetum coccineum
TACCCATGCACCAAATTAAGTACTCCATCCGTCCCAAAATTATTGTCCCCCAACAAAAAACACACAGTTTAATAAAAGTGCATTTATTATTGCTTTCCCTCTCTTACAGAATGATAGTTTTGCCCTTAGCTAATTAATTAAAGTCTTCTTTAAAGTTTGTAATAATAATTTCAAACAAGGGTAATATAGTAAACTTTATCAAACTTTCCTATCTATTTTTAGTAGTGAACAATTAAATTGGGACATCCTAAAAAGAAAACGTGGACAATAAAAATGGGATGGAGGGAGTATAAAATAACGAAAGTCAAATAAGTTAGTTAGTTGCTTAAAAAGAAAAGTATAAAAAAAATAAGAAAAATGAAAAATACAAAAATATGTGTAGGAATAAGTGTATATATTTAAAAATGGTAAAGACGGGGCTTTTCAAAGCTATTGATTCTTTATTTCCCCTTGATGAACACTTAGCTACTTTTCGAGGTAATTAGTCGAGGGGGATTGAGATTCTTAGTTTTCTAAGTGCTTACTTATAGCATTGCGTAAGGACACGGCAATGTCTTAGTATGAGGGATTTTGGTATGTGTTTAATTACACATACCATTGACCACTAAAAAAGGACTTAAATGACCAAAAACGTATTAAATATTAAAAATACATTGTATTTTTACATTTGTATTGTGCAGGTAACGGATAATCAAGAAAAGGACAAAATCGAAGCCAAAACAGACAAAACTGAGCACGGGAATGGAAAGAGCGTAAAAAGACAAAGTCAAAGTCAAAAGTCAACCGAATTCAACCCCGACAAAATCAAAGTCAAAACCGAAGCCGAAAATCGAAGAAATACTTAAAACGTAAACTGCTACCCGTACCCACCTAGTGGCCGGGATAGCCACACTTATATCCTTATAAAACATTTAAACCATATATAAAAGCCCAAGTTTTGTATTATCATACCCGGCCCAACAATAGCCAACACCACCCTGTTAACTCCACTACACTCCAGTTACACTGTTATCATAACCCGTTAAGGACTAACGTGCAAACCCATCCAAACTGCAAGGGCCAAATTTGAAAAGAACAAGGACCATCCCTGTAATAACATATAACTCTCTCAGGGACTGTTCTTGCCAAGTCCCCTAACCTACACCCTGTAAACAAATCACTGTTCATCCTCTCCCACATCCCGCTAAACCACCAGGTAATATTCCCCCTTCTTCTCTCCCTTCGTCCACGCCACACCAGGGACCCACTTCCACCCAACTGGCTATAACTCACCTCATCTCCCACTTGGCTAGAATGATCCCATCATCTAAATCAAACCATTATCTAAACGGGGTGAGAATTAGAAGAGGCTAGAAGAATTCGGGGAAGAGAAGATTGGGTTTAAAAAGGCCTATATAAAGAGAGAGAAGACAAAGTTGGTGTGCCAATTTTTTATATTTTCTTAGCTTAAATTTTAATTGTATGTTTTTAATCTCCAAAGATGTAATTCAATTTTATTATTACTGAAAGTTTCCTTTTAGTTTAAATCTAGTGTTCTTCCCATTTAATTTTTGCTTATAATCTTACTTACAAGTTGTTGTTTACAAGTCTTAAACTGTTTTCTTAAAAAAATCATTAAAGCTATAAGTTCAATCCATAGCTGTTTAATTAGCTTATGAGCTTAAACTCACTCTCAAACCCACTCAAATACTACTTGGAAGCTGTTGGAGATTGGTACTTGGTTTGTTAAGGTATGGTAAATGGTTAAGAGCTTTATGGTATATGGTTTTGGTTTTGGAAAAGCTGTGGTAACAAAGGGATTTGGTACAAGCTTATTTGGTTTAAAAAGCTGAAAAGGGAAGGCTTATACTGGTTTTTAGAGCCTGTGGCAGGCACATAGGTAGAGGGTTTAGGGTTTATGCAGTCTCAAGCTTAGGACTTGAGGTAAGTTTACTTTTTAAGTTTTGCACCTCTTTTAGCTTATTTTTCTTATAATGCTTTATTTGTGGGACTTATTGTTGCTTGAAAACTACTTAATAAGTTCATTTGTGTATTTGAAAGCTTAAAATTTAGTTGTTATAATTTAATATTTCATCTTTCATGTTTTCTTAAAAACTGTCTAAAAACTCAAAAAAAAAATTAGCATAGTGTTAATTGTTGTTGATTCTGCTGGTTTTATTGTTTATGATTGATTGTTAGGGATGTTTTAATCTGTTTAATATCTGGTATCAATCATTTGTTGTCTAAATCTCATTGTTTAAGCTTAAAAATTTCAAATAAGTAAGTTAAAGGAGTGTTGGCTGTGCTGTATATAAAAGGTCAAAAAGGGTCAAATTGAGTAAAGTCTTTGGGTCTCTTTTTGTTAACTTTGAATCACCATTTAAGTCAGTTTGTTTAAGCCTTGTAGTTAAAAATCTTAAAAATCAAAGTTTTCATAGTTAATGTTTGCATCTGTGAAGGATTTGCTTATTTGTTCATCTTATATGTTTAGCTCTTTGATCATTGATTGTTTATGCTAGTTTTGTGTGTGTTTGAGTCTTAAATCAAGTTAGAAGCCAGACCTTTAGGCCTGCATTTGTTGATTTATGTTTTGCCATTCCTGTCAAAATTTTTGCTAAGTGTGAAAAATAAAAGAAACCGCTTTTTGATTTGCTTATTTTTGTTTATCTTGTAATTCAAACTGCTTTTTGATTACTGATATGTGTTCTTTGAAGTCCAAAATTAATCTGTTTGTAGGTCTGAAATCCATAAGGATCTGTTAGAGTGCTTATTTTTAAGCTCAAAGTTGGTATTTGGCAAAGATTAAAAAAATTCTAAGTGTCAAAATCTGTGTAGACAACTTTTTCATAAGCATTTTCTTGGCTTATGTTTGTTTCAAACCCTATTTTGATTGCTGATATTTGTAGCTTATTGACTAAGCTTTTTAGTGGTCTAGGCCTTTAAGCCATAAGGATCCACTAAGGAGCTTAAAAATAAGCCCAAAGTGACCCTTTTGCTGTTTTGATTGTTTGATTTGGTCATTTTGCTCTTGTGCTTATTTGAGAGTTTATCTGCTTATTGCTTCTGCTTATTTAAGTTTAGTATTGCTTATTAGGGTAGTTTAAGTTCAAAGTAGCTTAATTAGTCTTCAGGTTAGCTTATTTGAGCTTATTTGTTTTTAGTTTGAAAATTTTAAGTGTTAAATGCTCTTTTGTCATTCTGTCATTTTTATGCTTATGTTAGCTTATTTTCTTAGTTTTAATTGTTCATTCATGCTTATTAGGTATAGCTTATTAGTAGTTTACAGCTTGTTTGCTCTTAACTAGCTTATTTGATCTTAAAAAGCCCAAGCAGTTAGCATTTTTAAGCCTTTAGGATATTAAAGGCATTTCTGTCATTTTAAATTGCTTATTTCGTGCTTATTTTTAGTTTTAAAAAATATTGTCTTCATTAAAGTTGTGTTTTTTCGCTTATTATAAGTTGTGTTAAAGTTTTTAAGAAAAAGCCAAAAAGGGGAAGTTGGTGTCCACGGTGAGCCAGTCGAACCTGGACCTCAACACCCTCAAACCCTTTTAATATACACCACACTCCACTACCAACACTGCCCCCACCCCCCCCCCCTTGGGTTCTTTTACGTTTCTTTTTGCTTCTTTATTCTTTAAGCCCTTTTTAATTTCCTTTTTATTATTCTAGTTCGAGCTTATTCAAGCTAATTCGTGCTTATTCGTTTAGCTGTGGAGTGACACTTTTTTTCTTTCAATCTTTCTATCTTTTTGACTTTTGGGAATTTTTTAGAATTTTCTAACATTATTTACTACTTTTCATTTTATTTTCGGTAGATTATAATTTTAAAAATGTCTTTTTTTAAAATAGAAATAATTCAGAAAATTACAAAAAAAATTAAGTTAGGGTATAGTTTTTGGTTTTAGAATAAATATTTTTAGGTTTACAAGCATTAAAATCATTTTTACCACTTTTAGATTTTAATTTTGATTTTTAGCTTTTTAAATTAATTTTAGAAAATAGATTTTTATTATAAAAAGTATAGTTTTCTTAATTTCTATCATATTTTAGACCTTTCTAAAGTAGAAAATCATTTTTTTGAATTATTAGGGTTTAATTTGCTATTTTCTAGGATTTTTAATAGATTAAATTAGTTTTTAATTCATAAAAAAATATTAAAAAGCCAAAAAAATATAAATCTTTTTAAAAAAAATTCTTTTGTCATATTTGAGGTTTGCATGCATTAAAATCTTTTGTAGGGTTTTAACTTGAATTAGTTGATAATTTAGCGCGTTTTTAGAATCCCGCGTTTTGACGCGTCGGTGCTTGCGGTGGTTTGTTTAATTTTTGGTTGCATTTAGGTTAATTTTAGTGCCTTAATTCTCCCATAGATTTAGAAAACCAATCCCAATTTTGTCCCATTCAAGCATCATTCTCAAAACGACTCTCGGCTTTCAATTGCATTTCTCGTTGGGGATAACGACTCCGGCAACTGCAGTGAACTGCAACTGAGAAATCGACTTATGAGATTGTGAGTGATGCTTGTCGACTGTATAAGTGTAGGTGTGTACTGATATTCATCTGTGAGTCTCTTATGTGAGTGTGTTATGTCTCACGCTATAATGATCGCATCTCTCGGACCTCTCCCTCTTCACTCACATGAATACTGCTACGCATAATTTTACATAGGGTCTTAGTCCAATAATCTCTGCATCACAATGCATCAATGACCCATATACACCCAAAGATTGCCCCTCCCATGTAGAAAGAAGAAAACCCTAGAAGAAGCTTACTACATGCAATTTGGTGGACCTTTTCAAGGAGGGGGATATAGAGCAGCAGCTCCAGGATTCTATCAAAGGAACAATGCGAATCCTTCGTACCAAGAAACGAAGGCAAATCTATGGGAAAGATACTGAGAAAATATTCCATGAGATGATGGGTTTGCAGCAAAGAGACACAAAGGAAAACTCCAATGGTTTTTTTGCTAGGATGGTGATGGAGCACCGTGATGATGCCGGTGTAGTAGTATTCACTAGTCGAGCTTGGGGGAGGCTGTTTGGTACTAGGGGACCACTGGTTTGGGAGCTCATTATGGAGTTCCTTAGCACGCTTAGATTTGGAGAGGTATTGCTTGACTTGGATACTCCTTGTACTATTCAGTTCTAGTTAGGTGGAGCCAGGAGATGATTGAGCTTGAGGCAGTTTATTCTGGCCTTGAGATTACATACCGAAGAGGAGATAGAGTCCCCCAATTTTCTAGGTACTAGAGTGAGAGTGGGAGGATGATCCCTAGGAAGGGGGATCTACATGATTATTAGAGGGGTATTTCTACTAATGGAGATTTCTTAGGACCTCCCCCTTCTTACACTTTGATTAGAGATCCGGTATTGAGACTTTGCCATAGGATGATGGTACACAGTATTGCTGGGAGGAGTCAGGCACCTGAAAAGGTGACCGTGACTGATTTGTTTTATTTGATAGGGTTGGATGTTAGATCGGTCAACATCCTTACTTATTAGCCTGATATCTGAGGAGGTTTGCTACTAGGAGGAAGAACGGGGCTCATATCTCTGGTGGACAGTTTGTAGCTAGATTGGCTAAGCATTTTGGACTTCTGACTGCCGAGATACTTGGAGGATTGACGGTTATTTCCTCTGAGCTTCCGATTATTGATATGGCTGAGCCGGTGAGATTACAGATCTGTATAAAGGTTGGTGATACATGGGCCTGGGTGGCTATGGGACCAGATAGGCAACCCGATGCTGCGGCTGGTGCCCTTAGAGTGGCTCAGGATGCTCTTGCTGTTAATGAGGGTGGCCAGGTTGATCCGACACCCGCACAGGCACCATCACCACAACCAGTTGCTTCCAGGACCATGACACAGAGGCTGGCCAGATTTGAGGAGGACGTGCACGAGATACGTGGGACGTTAGCTGAGCAGCGTGAGGTGATTAGTGTGATGGCTCACGATTTTTCCAGATTCTGTACATGGACTACCACTAGCCTCGTACGGATGATGGACAGGGCTGGTGTGACATACACGAGCTATTATGAGACACCGAGAGAGTACACGAGGCACATGAGATGCAGGACTGGCGAGGCCAGCACCTCCACAGCTCAGCAGGGCACACAACAGTCAGACCTATGATCTCTCCTATCCTTATCTTTTGTACATCTATTATTATTCATGTCATGATGTATATAACTATTAAACAGGTTCTCATATTTTTGCATATATATCATGGTATGACGTTTTGATTTGTTTGTGTATGATAGAATCAAGCCTAGCGGTAAGTTCAGCACCTTAATTCATGAATATGTTACGGAACCAAGCAGGATATTCACACCAAAATGCAGAATGGAGAAAAGAGAGATAGAATAGTAAAGAGAAGCTGAAGACAAGTCTAACTTAAAGACGTTGTTGTAAACAAAAGTGCTTCCTGGGCGACAACCCAGATTATTATTTAATTTTATCGAGTCTGTCTTCCCAGACATCAATACAACGTATCCACTCCATACCATACGGCGTATTGATTGTCTAGACGTTATCAGTCTTTATTTTTTAATGCACTTTAAAAACATTATTGTCAGTTCTGGCAATACGGCGTATTCATTAACCTGATACGGCGTATCCACCAGACTGACATGTATTTAGTTTGTTTAGTTTAGTTTAAGATGCTAAGATAGAAATGCACGTTTTTCCTATTTTACACAGGACCTCGTAAAAGAAATATCGATGAATATTGATGAAGGATTTGCAAATCTGGAGATCTTGAAGTGTTGAAGTCTTGAAACTTTAAGACGGCTGTTCAACACACAATCTTGCTCATAAACGTAAATTGGAGAATCTACCGAGCAAATATCATGAGATTTTCTCATTTTAATTCTTTTTAATTCCCGTATTTTTAATGTTTTATCTATACAACAAGGACATTGTATAATTCAAGTGGGGGGATGGAATTAGAATGTTTACTTGTCCTATTTTTCATGATAAAATGGCATAAAATTATGCTCGAAATTTAAAAAAAATCAAGCATACTTTTTTGAAAATTACTTGATATATAACCGTACACAATAACCCTTGTTAGATATTGTGAGAATTTAACCTATCCGTTTCTAAATGTTTACCCAAAATCCATAAAATATGAGTGTGCTGATGATGACTTTAGAACATGGCTTGGTATATCTATTCGAGACCTCAATAATAAGTATTATAGATTTAATTGGAGTAACTTGTTTATATTAGTAAATTTTTAAGATTACACCAAAAAGCCTATCCATGTTGTTTATTAACTAACTACACTCGTTAGTTAACCTCCAGTTTAAACCATTTTCCACTCTCATCTTTAGAGTGAAGATCCACTAGAACAACCCGTAGAGCCAATCCTTTAGGAAATACACAAATTATTTGTTTTGTTGCACCCTTACACCTTAACCTATCCTGTTAGATTAAGTTTAATTTACAGTTGTTAGTTGCTTAAAGTGTAAAGTTTGTATTTCCCGAGTCTTGTGTCATTTTCTATCTTTGGTGCGGTTAGAAATTTGCACATTACAAATGGGAATGTATATTATAGTCAAAACTCATGTGATTTTACTACCATCATAATTAATAGTGAGTCCGAAGAAAGAAGGAACTATCAAAGGAATTATCCGAAATTATTATGATCGTGAAGATGGTGAAACTACTTCGAGTTTCGTATATAGTTAGATTGCACAAAAAAATCAAAAAAAAAGAAAAAATTAGAAAAATCGCAACAAAAAAGAGAAGGAAAGTTTGAAGATAATCGTTTCGCAACTACCGAAGGAATTACACGAAGGATCGATTATTCGTTGATACAAATCGACGATGTAGAGTATTGTACCAAGTGGTAGATATCGCCACTTACCTTGTAAAGTATGTAAAGTTTTGGGATGATTGGGAAGTTGACCGTTACGGGAACGCCAACTTAGGTTGTTGTTTTTTATCTATGATCAAGACGTTGTAAATAGTTGTGTCTTTATCATGGTAACGGTCGGGAAAAAGTGTCTAGCAACTTATATTTTAGACTTAATCTATTTGTTTCGTAATTTTTATTTAACAACAATTTATTTCCCTTTCCTAATCATTAACCATGGGTTTTACGCGAATGAGGATGTGATCGAGCGTGCATGTCTATTCTGTCGTTACGGCCATGTATGCATGTCTCAGTTGCCTTGTTGGTTTATTACTATTGGTGAAAGTTAGAAGAT
This sequence comes from Tanacetum coccineum, assembly GCA_026074375.1. Lineage (NCBI taxonomy): Eukaryota > Viridiplantae > Streptophyta > Magnoliopsida > Asterales > Asteraceae > Tanacetum > Tanacetum coccineum. Next base: position 8,194 of record BQNB010203041.1, read on the forward strand.
CCATACCCTATATTACTCTACTAGTCCTACTCTTTAGCTTATTCGAGGTGGGAGTGAGCAGTCACATGTGTCTATCCCGTCGTTACGGGTGTGTATGTGTGGTCTTTGTCACCCTCCTGGAATATTGGTATCGATAAAGATTAGTTAGAGTAATCAACCCTAAGCCTTCTCATATAAACCCATATTTACCTTTATAAACTTGTTACTCCTTAGCTTTAGCGGTGGAGATGTGTATCCTTGCCAAGCTTATGATAGAATACTCGTCACGACCGAGAAATTGAGCGAATTAGTTACATGTTACCACATAGATTAGTTGAGTGATTTGAGTGTTTTCATCTTCCTATTTCATGAGGTATTTGGTTGTGTACTTGTAATAGATCAACTAAATTCTTTAACGGAAAATATCCTTAGGGATACATTTTATAAATTTCTAAAGGCTACTTAAGGACAAGTAGGATTCAAGTGGGGGGATATTTAATGACATCAAATAACGTCTATTTTATTGCATCGTTTATCCCATGTATTTAACCCATTTTGTATAATTATTGCAAAGAATTGTTACTTAATCGTTTATATTTGAGAATTGCAGTAATTATGGAGTACTTGGTGAATATTAGCAAAAGGCGTGAATTCTGGAGCTTAAACGAAGATATTTTGAAGATTAATGATTCTAACAACTAATACGCCGTATCCATCAAGGAAGATACGGCGTAACCGTGCCTGCACTCACCAAAGACCACAAAGGAAACAAGCTCAATACGCCGTATCTAGAGACGCTCAATACGCTATATTCACGATATAGTATGTGAAGATTCTGGAAGATATCAAACGTGGTCCCTACTCCAAGAAACTTCAATACGCCATAACTAATCCCTTAGATACGCCGTATCGAACCGACTTCCAAACAGTATAAATAGAAAACTCAAAAACGAGTTTTAAGTGCGCTAATGGATATTCTTGATACCTAAACCATAAAAGTTGATTTTCAGAGGAGAAAAAGAGCAAAAGAGGTCTTGCAACGCATTCCAATCCATAGAAGACAACGTGTAATTTCTTATACTTTTGTAATCGTTCAGTTTTTGGTATCAATCGTTAACTCGGTTAGTTAACTCGGTTAGTTTACCATAGCTAAAACAATTACTCTTGTATTAATTATGATGTTTGAAGGATAATACCTTCGGGTATTAGCCATTATTATGAAGATCTGAATGTTTGGTTTTGTTTATATCTTGATTGCTTAATTTATCGTTGTATGCTTGTTTATGTTTATCAATTCATACTTGTTTACGTGCTTTTGTATGCGACCTATCATTCAACTGGATCTAGTGATATGGACCAAGTAATCTAGATGTTGGGATAGCTCTCCATATAGTAATTTATACATCTAGAATCATAGGATCACAAGTATTGTCCTTCTAAAATCATGCTAAGGATACGCTTCTGGCTTAACTAGTTAACAGAAATTGCCTTTGGTTTATTAAACATGTTGACTAGTAGGTGAATCTAGATAATTCAACAAATAATGTTCTGATTCCATTGGATAGTTGGACAAGTGGACTACTAGAGTATAAATTGTCATTAAGCAGTAAGTGGGTAAAGTCTCTATGAGCTAGGGTTTAACAAGATCACCATTGCTTTAATCCCTAAGATAGATTATAATCAGTAAATAAGGATGCTTTATGCGGATGCTTTAATTGTGACAGAATTAATGTGTCTAGGGTTTAACAAGATCACAATTGCTTTAATCCCTAAGATAGATTATAATTGCATATATGACATTTCAATAACCTTTACCCATTATGCCCAAAGATATTCTACACATTAATAACCTTTACCCATCATTAATAACCTTTAATATTCTTATTTAATTGCATATATGACATTTCAACATTTATACACTTATCCAATCCTAAGCATGTCGCGGGTGTATAGTCTCAACGATTCTAATTATACATATGTATTATATTTTTATCATTACGGTGGCCAGGCATAGTCATAAAGATATTCTACACATGTATATTTGAAAATTGCATAAACAATACACATACAACAAACACTAACACTAACACGCCTACCTAGTCTAAGTCTAGAAAATCCTAATGTGACATCTTATATCTCTTAGACCAAGGCTCTGAAACCAAGTTGAAACACCCCTTAAACGACATTAATTTTTTTCTAAAAATACACACATTTGGACTTTACAAACAAGCTAAAAGACATTGGAGACATACAATAGTACAATTAACATATACAAGCTTAAAAACATTTATAAGAACAATACATCATAACCCAAAAATGAAAACTCGAAGCACGAAAAAGATATAAACATTCTGTGAACAGAAGTCAATACGCCGTATTCATAAACTTGAATACGCCGTATTGAGTCCAAGAATGGATACTCCGTATTCAATAGTATGAATACTTCGTGTTGGGTCCAAAAACTGAATACGTTGTATTTAATAGTTTGAATAGGCCGTATTGGGACCTTAGATACAAAACTCTGCAGAATATGCATAAAACCCAAAACTACAAAACAAGACTTACTGTAACTGTTTTAAACAACAAAATACTACATTAACAAACTTGCATTATACTACT
>BQNB010203052.1:0-10790 GCA_026074375.1 Tanacetum coccineum
TATTCTATGTGTTGTTCGTGCTAGGATTCAGACGCCTTTTTCATAGCACACAATGTTGCTCATAAACTCATTATGGAGGATCATACCGAGCAAATCTCAAAGGAGTTTTTTTGTTTTAATTCTTTATATTTCTTGTTTTTCATGTTATATTTATACAACATGGGAGTTGTATATCTCAAGTGAGGGAAGAGAATTAGAATGCTACTTGTCCTTATTTTCACAAGAATATGCCTAAATTAAAAAAAAATTAGCATGTTTTTATAAGATTATTAGTTGCATGACCCGCACACATAACCCTTATTTCCATATTATGAGAATTAAGCCTATTTTGTTTCCCCATTTTACCCTAAAATTTCACAAATATATGAGTGTGCCTGTGATTGTAGTAAACTTTAGAACTTGGCTTGGTATACTATTCGAGACCACCATAATGAGTATTATTTTTATAATTGGAGTAACTTGTCTAGATTAGAAACTTTCTAGGATTAAACCAAAAAGCCTATTCCGTTAACAAACATTATGTGTTATTAGCTAACTACACGTATTAGTTAACCCCCGTATAAAACCCCTTGTTTACTCTCATTTTTATAGTAAGATACCCCTAAAAAACCTTCTGAGCAATTTCTTTGGTTTCTTACACCACTAAAATATGTTTCGTTACACCTTTACACCTTAGCCTACCTTATAGATTAAGTCATTGGTTGGTTGCTAGTTGCTTTTGTATAAAAGTATGTACTTCCTGTGTTCGTGTGCGTATTTCTTATCTTTGGTTAGGTCAAAAATTGCACAATGCAATAGGGAATGTGAAAGTAGTTTCTTTAATTTTTTGTATGTTTACTACTTTCACCATTATTTTTATTTCTGAGTCATGAGCGTTATGGAAATATTATCCAGATTTATTATGATTGTGAAGTGGTGAATTTCAACTCCTTTCATTCGGTTTTGCTAGTTGATTGTTTAAAACAAGAATGAAAAATAGGATAAATAGCAAAGACATGGTAAGAAGGAGTAAAAAAAAGGGAATGTTGATATAATCAGTGTTCTGTAAACTTAACTAAGATTTTATTTTTATAAAGATGATCGGTTATTCTTTGGTACGTGCTATAAACCAACGGAGGTAAATGTTTGATGTATATTATTGAAGTTTGTGTCGTAAGAATAACAACTATTGTATTTTTTGTAAGACAATTGGATCGATATCGCGCAACTATGTTTATAAATATATTATGGAGTGATTGGAAGTTGGAGTTTTTACGGGAACGCCAATAGGTTTGAGTGTTTATAGAGATTAACGACATTTTGAAGTTCTAATCGTAGTAATTATACCAAACAAAGCGTGTGTTTCCGAGTTAAGAGGTGAGTTAGTCGATGACGGAGCGTGTTTCCTTAAGCCTTGTCATAGTTACCCAATACTACTTATTAGACTGTTACTCCTAGCGTTAGTTGGTGGGGAGACGTGTATCATTTGCAAGTTATGAATAGAATACTCATTCACGAATATCGGTATCGTTCTTTCGAACAATTGGTTTCGTGAACTGACTTTAATTGATTACCACATAGATGTAGTTGAGTGATTTTGTGAGCGATTTTGTTACCTATTTCGTAAGGTGTTGGATTGTGCGCTAGTGATTGATAAAAAGCATTCTTGTAAGGAAAAATCCTAGATATTTGTTCTGAATTATTACAGGGCATTTCATAATGTAATCAAAAGTCCTACTTGAAGACAGAATGATTAATAGTGAGGGGTGTATATTTGTGACATCAATTAACGTCATATTCTTTGGCATACGCAATTTTATTCCCTTATATATTTGCGTCGATTTATCTTATTTTTTATATAAGATTGATACTTAATTGCTTAATTTATGAATTTCAGTTATTATCGAGCAATTGGCGAAAGATGGAGAAAAGAATGTGTTTTGGAGCATAAACGATGAAATTCAAGAAAGTCTTCTAAATCTGAAGAATACGATGTTTCATTCTAAGCATTCAGTTAGCGTAATGTTTTATTTACTTTAATCGTTCTTCTACGATACTATGTATTGTTACAATGACTATGGGCTAATACCTATAGGTATTAGCCATGTTTATGATAATTTGATGTTTTGATTTGTTTATATTGATTGTTTACTCTTTTGTTGCATGTTAATTGTGTTTATCACTTTATACCTGTTTATGGCTTGATTATGTTTTCATCTATCATTCAATTGGATCTAGGATTACAAGTATAAGCGTTGTAATCTGATCCATTACTTAGGGCTTAGATATAGAGTCTGGCGATAGATACTAGCAATTTCAGTTTTATTCTCTATATAAGGATTCAATTAGGTTTAGACAATAAAGTCCTGGTTTTACCTTTTGGTTAAGTGAATGGTAGACTAAGGTATCTTAGGATTACAAATAACATTCTGTTTCATTTGGGTAGTTTAGTGGATTGTAGACTACCAGTATATAGATAACCATTAAAGCAATAAGTTGGTAAAGCCTCGATGAGCTAGGTTTTAATATTGATACCAATATTGTCACCTAGATAGATTATAATTAAATGGTTGTTAGTGTTAAGTCTTTATGCAGGTTTGGTTTTTAATTGTAAAACTTGAATTAGCCCATAGATTGTAAACCTGAGTTTAGGAGAAGTACCACCTAGCTTAGGAATGATTTAAACACCAACGAATGTAGTACAATCATTGCACGAATGTAAATACTTTATACATACTTATTTAATTAAATTGGTTTAATACGTTTTTCCTTTACATAATTGCTTGAGCTCTTTATTGTTCTGTTTATTATTACTTGTGTCGCGCGTTGATTGTCCATCTAGTTTAGATTAAAACCAAAAGAACCTAGTTGCCAGTTATCTCAGGAGATGAAACCTATCCCTCTCTTGTGGTTGATTAGGTTTTATTAGGATTTAATTAGACTAACCACAGATAACTAAAAATACTGGTAGATTATATGTATTAACGCTCACTCTTAGTGACGCTCGACACGAACTTAACTCAACGAACCTTACAACTTGATCAGCGTACATGCCCTAGGTTAGTGTTATGTTAGTCAATAGGTAAGTCGGCTCAAATTTATAAATAGTAATAAAACTTGATAATATAATAACATTATTACTAAAACGACACACTTGTTTTCAGAAACATTTTGGCAATTTTGAACCAAAAGCTTATTTGACGAGTTGTTTTTTAGGTGAGACAAAAGGCTCATACATTTATTCCGTGTAAGCATAATCTTTGGGTGTTAATGTCATTTGTTTCTGTTTCATTAGTTGGATCATTTTGTTTTTCTTTCATTTTTAATCTACTTTCTTCAGCCAATATTAAAGTCTCTTCAGTATCAATACATAAATTGCATCATGTTTTTCAGCTAAGGCACTACCACTATACAACACAGGTTTGTCATTCATTGAGTATTTAACGAAAGATAAAGGATTTTTGAAATACCCAAGAGCTATTTGTGAGTGTTATCATAAAAGAGCTGAGGTTTTGTTAACAGATGCATCGTATTTTTGAATAGTTTGACCCGTTTTGTAGACAATGTTGTCAAGAGTTTTCTTTTTCTTTTCTAAATCCACGATTTCTTCAATGTATTTATCTTGTTTTTAAGAAAAAGTCTTTTTTCAAAATGTCCATGTGTGTGTTTGAAAGTTTGTTACTTTCAATATTTACAAAAAGTTGCAACTTTAATGTTTGAATCTCTTTTTGAAAAGCGTCAAAATTTGCATTACGATCAATGATGATACCTCACATTTGAGAATCAATATGTTTTTCCCTGTCTGTTAACTTAAATTTCTGTCTTTCTCTAAATTTTTTTACCAGTTCTTTGTATCGTTCAAGCTTAACAGTTTATAATTCATTATTAATCTTATTCTCCTGATTAGCCGTATTGCATTTAGCTACTTGGTTATACATTTCATAAATTACAGACATTATCATAGCATTATGTTGTTCAGGAGATGTAGTACTTTGAACAACTTCATTTTCGTTCTCTTTCAGATATTGATCATATGAAATAACATTGATGTCACTTGTAATTTCAATATTTGAATCGTCATCAATAACAGGTTGTTCATAATAGTACATCTCTTAAACGCTCTGTTCAAACACATTTTTATTGTGATAAGTGTCATAATTTGGAAACTCAGAAAGAACACTTGAATCATAAGACGTAAGATTTGCCATGAAAACTACACTTGCTGTAGGTGCTTCATCACAGTCTGAATCAAATGCATCAAGATCATCTGTTTGGAAGATTGAAGTGGTTGTCAGTGCATGAGCATTTGTGCCTGAATCAACTCTTTCTCTTGTATCTGCCAAAAATGCAAGTTGTTCTTCATCCAAAGCAACTCCCGATTCCTGAGCTTGTGCTAGCAGCATCTTTTCCTTAAACCATTCTGAATTATGTGCTTTCTTTGGTTGAGTACACTGCCTTACCATATGACCTTCACCTTTGCAATTTTAGCATTGAATGACCTTTGATTGGTTTGCAGTATCATTTCCTATTTTCTGAATAACCCCTGGTCTAATAGCATTACCCCTTGCAAAATTACCAGTATAACTCTGAGTATGTCGTCCTTGCACATTTTGCACTATTACCCTACCATCTTGAATAGTGGCTTGGTTCCTTGGATTAGATGAAGTCCTGAGTTGATTGTTAGTCTGTGGATATCTTGAAGTAATAACGATACTTAACAATGCCATGGATTTGTTGAGACTTTCAATGGGATCATCAGTTGGAAGAAACTTTGGTACAACAAGACCTGAATCAAGTTAGGGAAACACTACATGTGATTGATAATGAACAACAAGTACTTTATATGCTTGTTGATGGACAAGTGGTGGTTGATATGATTGTTGATGAAGAGGAGGTGAATATAATTGTTGTTGTTGAAGAGGTGTAAGGGATTGTTGTTATTGAGGGATTGCTAAGAACTGTTGATTGTACTGTGGCTGATGACTAGTGTAGACTGAAGGAGAGTTATATGAGTTAGCAACCAAAGCAAAAGGATATGGAAATAGTTGCCTCATCATTCAAACATCATTAGCATGGGCTTCATGTTGCCTTAGATATGCGTAGAGCTAATCAAAGTTTGAATTGTGCATATCCTTTGCTAACTTCACATCTGTAACAAACTTACTCCATTATGGCTGAAGGTGATTCACAAACTTTGTATTAACTTAAAGTGGCCGCATTGTCATCCTAATAGTATTCATGTCGTTAATCAGCTTAGCAAACCATAAGTAATACGAGTGAATAGTTTCACCCGTGAACTTGTCAAACTCATTAAACTGCTTTGATTCTCTTTCTTGTAGTGAGAGTTCTGAACCTTCCATAAGCAATTTGACTCTATCCCATAACTCCTTAGCATCTGTGTGATGATTCATAAGAGAGTATACATCAGGTGGTAAACCCTGAAGAATGATGTTAGTTGGCTTGATGTCACATGCTTCACTTATCTTCTCTTCAGGTGTGAGATCATCCAAAGTTCTCTCTCTTGTAGTAGCATGTTCTTTTCCACGTATGTAAAGACGCATTCGACTCTGCCATGAATCATACTGACTTCTCTCAAGCATAGGAGGGCGGTTCTCAGAACCCGCAGCAATAACATTCTCAGCCATTGTAGACATTGTATTTATATTGATTTGATTGATGTGTGAAATGATGTTAAGGATCTTAAGTAGGTAAAGTGTTGTTGTGGTTTGTTAAACTTGATTGCTTTTAGTAACGTTTGCGTAATTGAATTAAATTGAATTATAGCTTTAAAAGGACTAATGGTGAATTAACTTGCTTGATTAGGACTAACGGTGTAATTAAATTTAACTTAGGTGATTAAGGATTGATATTTAAAACAATGAGGACTAATGGTGAGATGATTTTGCTTTTGAGGGACTAAAGTTGTTAAGGACGAATGTTGAAAATAGTTTCACTTTGAAGGACTAAAAATGTTAAGGACGAAAGTTGAAAATAGTTTCACTTTGAGGGACTAAAACAGTTAAGGACGAAAGGTGAATATGAGTTTCAACTTTGAGGGTTAAAACGTAACTTCTGTTTAAGGTTCCAAATTCAAACATAAACAATTCCCGCCCTTTTTTATTCTTCTTCTTCAACCTCTAAATAACAAAACCGCATGCTAGAAACCTCAAACCGCCTAAACAGAAGTCTCAAACCGCGTGAACACTAAGATTAAATCGCCTAATCAGAACTTGTAGGTTCCTAATTTATTTCAAACACACACCAATACTTGTATTTCTAGAGAGGGAAAGAAATATGTTAGAGAGAGAGAGAGGGATAGGAGAACACACTCAAAAACATACACTAGAGGGTTTAATATACTTACAAGATATGGGCCGGGCCAGGCTTTCCTTATACTTTCTATAAGATGTCCCGATTAGCTTACTAATTATTACATATTATAGACTAACTATTACAAAGGCTCGTAAGATCGATAATGATCGTGACTTCACTAGAAACTGTATTTCTAACTAAGGGACGATCTTTGAGATCTCATAAATGATCAACACTTTATGTATTTCTAACAATCTCCCCCTAAGGGGTAATCATAGAGATCTCTCCTTGTGACCTTGGTCATTAATCGTTAAAGCTTCTTTTCTTGATCTTGAGTCTTTTTTGTGTAATAGTTGATCTTTTGTCTTGCATCTTTATGTAGTGGTCTTTGATCATTATGCTTGAGTTTGTTCCTTCATGCTTGATGGTCTTGTGATCTTAAGCCTTTATTACTTGATATTGAACTTCTTGAGATCATAGATCTTGCATCATCATTTGATTATCTTGTAATACTTTGCCTTCTTGTGTTCTTGTGACTTTGGACCAACATGCTCATTCTTGGTATTATGTTGAAAGCTCGCTAACAATCTCCTTAAATAGACTTGGACTTGACAACTTGATGTCTTCAAGGAAAATGTTGATTATCAGAGTAGCGGAAGACTTTATAACTTGAGTTTTCTTGTATACTTGAAACTTTACTTCTTTGAGTATGAGCATGTGGCTGTGAATTCGACTCGTCATGGACTAGATACTGCTACCATCGGGAAACCTGAAAGTTTAGGTTAGTAATATGCACAGATATGGACGAAAGTGTCTTTGTCACTTTGTCGAATAGGGTTGCAATAACCACAGTTCCTCGTTAATCAATATAAATACTGCTTGTGATCAGGTAGAATTCAAAAGAATCTCCTTGATAGGGTTTTGCAGTTGCACTAGCCAGTCTCGTTACCGGAGCGTCTCAAAGCAGAAAACACGGTAAGAGTAAATCGGTAAGTTACTATCTTCCCGATTGAATCGTCAATTCGTATTCAGCTTTCCTATGTCCAGATACCCTTGTGAGGCTGCCCATGGACATAAGATTGAAAATTGATTTAAGAAAATCAGTTGTCGTGTTAATGAGTAAAGAGTTTTCTAACACACCAAACAGATTTATCTTTTCAAATTCATTCGTCAATTCGTATACTGAACCGATATTGATATTCAGTTGTCACAAGTATGAATGTATGATTCATATAGCATCGCACAAGTCACCTGCCACAGTGCTTGTTTGATGTTGGCACTAGTAGGATTTCCATCGTCATTGTGAATACTGTGAGGTATCACTCTGATGTTCTGGCAATATCACAAGGATAATGCGTAGGACTCTTAGTATCTCACATGTGTTCACAGTGTATGAATCAACATGTGTATTTTAGAATTGTGTCCTATGAGATTTATATTGATCTCTTTTGGCTCTAGACTCAATAAGTGCAATATTGGTTTTTGTAATCGGAGGCTGGAGCTGATTGCCACCTTTTCAATGTCAACTAACTCGGAGTGAGAAAGTCGATAGAAATGCGTTTATCTCCGTAAGAAATGAAACAAGAGTCTTTTGAGAGACCTTGAGTGGCTAGGGAGGGTTGTGCATTGCATCACTGGGTCCATGATGACTATCTTCAATACCAAATAACATCTTAGTGTTTCTGATAGCGTATGTGTTGACCCGATTTTTGCCTAAGTGTAAGGAGGGATTCTTTGTTTTCACCCTTTATCTTTACATTTTTTTTATTCTTCAACCCCTTCAATGCTTACCAAAACTTCATCAATAGCACCTTGTTGGGTTTGTTACAGTGTTAGCTCTATTTTAGTTCGCATTATTCCCTTTTCACACTTTACTCTTTTTTTCATATCATACCTAAGGACTTCTAATCTAACTATTGGAATGTCCCTGGGTAGATCCCTCCAGTTCTGGCTAGATCATGGGAATAAATACATATACTTAACTACCTTATAACTCCGATAAAAGTAAGTACATGGTCGGTCTTTGGGTATTGTTCTCGTTGCCTTAAAACCATTTTGGAAAAATTCAATCAGGGTACTTGTGATATAAATATCAAAACATTTGTACCTTGAAGGTTTCACTCTTTACAAAATTGCTCCCCTTAATATGTGCTTTGATATTCGAAAATGTTTAGCACATAAGAGAGATGAGCTGCACTCGAGTCAAATATGATCACATATATATTACATTTTAGTCTATTTCCCCCCCTTTAAAAAAAGCATACCATATGATGTTTTTAAACACAATTGAATAAAATGGCTATTTGAGATTTGAAAACACATGGGAGAAGATTATTATAGCATGATTTTGTTGGAACATTGTCTTAAGCTCCCCCTTAATGATTGAGAACCTGATATAGTGTTGAGTACACAATTTTGAAAGATTTTAAATTTATTGAATAATTCTTGAAAAATTGTACTCGAACACTATATAAGATGATTTATGAGACATGACCTGAAACTTACAAAACCAAGAGCGATAGACATTGTCACTCTTTCCGAAGCAGCAATCTGTGGCCAGTCTCGTCGTTCTCCTTATAGAAGCTTTTGTAGTTTCCCCTCGAACCCGGAATCCTTTGATGAGTAGATACAGAGAGTTCTTCAGGATAGAATTATGTAACTTGTAACATCAAAGTCAGCTAAGTCCCGAATGTCGACAATTATTCCCTCTAAGTAGCCGAAATGATAACACTAGAGACAACTAAGTCCCGAATGTACACCCTTCTTTCTGCAGAAAAACTGACTATCTAAAGGAATCATCATACCTATGTGAACCTCTTTTATCAAGTTTTACTACTTCGAGATTAAATTTAGTGATTAACCGATTGGGGAACTATTGGTGTAATCAGAAACATATCTTCCTTTCTGGATTCCTAAATCTACGTAATTATTTCTAAACAATCCTAAGCCTTTTAGAACTTATGGTGTTGGCAAAATTTGATCGTATGTAGTTTTAATCCTAAGTCACAATCCTTGAGATTATATTTAAACACCTAAAGTTATTAACTTATGAAAACTTAAGCCCTTGGAGCTAAAATAAATTAGCTCCCCCTTAAATTATTATTCGTTAAGTTAAAACTTTTTCTCGTATAATTTTCAAGACTTGATTTGAAAGATTGTTTTAAAAGATTATTTATTAGCACTTTTTCTCCCCCTCAAATAATGACCCGTTTTCTATTTAAACAGTTGTAGTCGTTGTTTGAGTGATAGAAATTATCTTTTGAAACTTTTTTTTCAAATTCTTGAGACCACTGATTATGTTTCTGATTCTTCCTAAAAATAAGATTTCTCTTATTTTGAAAAATAAATGCACTGACACGTATACTTATTTTAAGCAAGCACGGGTTGTGTTGCAAAGTATACACAAGCCTTTGTATGAATATGAAGTAATTCATACCCGAGAAAAATCAATTTCCCGTTGTGAGGAAAAGTTATCTTTTTGTCGATATACTTTCCTTTAAAATGAAAAGCGGGTTACAATCTGAAATAATTGTAAGCCATATGACATGTTTTGAAAACACTTTACAACTTCTGCTCAAACTTTATTTACAACTCCGTGTCATTGTTAAATGACATTTCTAAAGTCTTAAATATTATCGATTACAAAAGACATGTCATGAAAATATATTTTTGTATTTTTTTGAAATTTTATAATTTTGTATTTTGTTTTTCTGATTTTATATTTTTGTATTTTGATTGTATAAAATTTTATAAAATGAAAAATCTTTTTGTGTTTTTAGATTTAATTATTTATATAGGATACATGAAGAACTACCACCATTATTCTTCCTTTGAGATAGTATGTCTCAACCAGACCGCTTCCCACCGAATGGAATCGGATTGTCATTTGCGTCAAAGTAGCACCAAATGGCATGTTCTTGTAGTTGAATTCTTGTTGAAACCGGTCGAGAAGGATCGTCAATAACATTCTCCAATGGGTGATTCTTTGTGAGAGTATCAAACGATTGGTTAAGATGATGCAAATTTGATGAAATGACCTCTTGTTAGTTGAATTCTTAGTGAGAGTATCAAACGATTGGTTAAGATGATGCAAATTTGATGAAATGACCTCTTGTAAAGTTGTTGCTTCAAAACTCGAGTCTAAAGAAAGATTGTGAAGGAGGGGTGCATTATCAAATTATGCATTTTGATTTTCAAGAATTTGTTCTTCAACACGTTGATGAATCACTAGAGATTGAATTTCTTGAGTTGTTGAAGAAGTACTAACAAATGGTACATCTTGAACAATTGTAGTTGATGAAGAAGTACCAGTGGTATCAGCAGATAATTATGCAACAGCGAGAAGCATAGGAGATGCAACACTTTGTTGGATGGTGGAACATATGATGTTGAAGAAACTAGGTTTTGCACGAGTCCTAAACTGATGTATCCAGGAGTCAATTGATGAAGTACGAGTCTTGAACCGTGTTGTTCAGAAGTCATTGACCATATGACCATTT
>BQNB010203053.1:0-10790 GCA_026074375.1 Tanacetum coccineum
CTCATCACTTTGAGGTGTGTTAACTCCTGCGAGCAGTGAATCATTGGATGTTTTAGACACATTCTCAAACCTAGTTCGAGCAATTATGTCCCTCATGGTTTTTTGGCACCTGGGACCACTACCTGAACCAGTTCCCTAAGGATTAGGTTCATTAAGTGTTGCCTTGGATCGGGTCTTATCTATGTTACCACTGTCCTACTCTGCTTCTAAGCTAGAAGCAGTAGTGGCAGCCCTCACCAAATTATCATCCATCTCCTCATTGATAGCCTCATCTGCAACATTGGTTGTAGGACCACTAGGCTGAGGTACCTTAGTGTCCTTTCTCTTTGGCCTTCTTGATTTTTATTTATTTTGGGGTTGAGATGTTGATGGTTGAATAATGGTGCGTGTGTGTTAGGGATCAGTGGGCATTGCTGAACCTTCACCTTGTTCTTGTTGAGCTTGTACCATCATTTTAGGAAATAAGGGTGTGTCCCTTCTAAAAAATCATTTCCCTTCCCTTCTCATGTTTCCAAAAATCTTCTTAGTGTGAGAGGGTGTAACATAAATTCTCTTGTAACTTTGCATCCCTTCAAGTTGTTTGTCTAAAAATACTTGCACAAACCTTGGATACATTAAGAATTTACCAGCATTATCCAAGTTCTTCACCATACTTTCAAATATGTACTTTGAAAAGTTGAACTTTTGGTTTGTAGCTAGGCAGATAATTGCAGAAGCCATAGTGCTACTAAATTCATTCCATGCAGTAGTCTTAGCACTTAGGCATTGCAAAATGGTATGAATAAGGAATTTCCATTGAGGAGAAAAGAATGCCTTATAGAATGTAAGCTTTTGTGAAAGTTTTTCATACCCCATCCTTGTAAGTTCTTCAAAAATGGTAGCATTTGGCAAGCAATCCATACCTTCCTCATCATTCAGTTGAAGGTCACGTCTAACAGATGCTTCAGTAACGATTATCTTCTTCCCATCCACTAGGGCTTGTAACTGCACTTCCCCATTGACAGTTTTCACCTTTGCAGTAGCCCAGAATTGTTCAATGCACGAAGTATAGATAGTGGGATTGATCGTAAGTGCATATTTGATAGGGTTTGCATTCAGAAAATCAACAATTTGTTCAAACCCTTCACTTTCAGCAGGTTTAGACAAAAATGCGACCAAATTGTGAGTATCAGCAAACTGTAGGGTCGTCATTGTGTTGGGTTTTGATGATGAATGATGAAATTGAGTTAGGGTTTGTGATTAGAGAGTATATGATTGAATGAAAATGATTAAATGAGTGAATGAAACCCTTAATCGAAGTATTTATGAAAATACCCTCAACAGCATTAACGTTCACCAGCAGTTGTAAGTTATGCCTAGCAGCATTAACTTTCAACAGCAGTAGTAAGTTTATGCCTAGCAGCATTAACTTTCAACAACAGTAGTAAGTTATGCCTAGCAGCATTAACTTTCAACAGCAGTAGTAAGTTATGCCTAGCAGCATTAACTTTGAGTTACCAGCATTAACTCCAATTCCAGTCCAAAAACTCTCTGTTTTTTAATATATTCAACTCTCTTTTTGTTTTTCAACTCACAACTTCTCTCAATTCTTTTTCTCACCAAATCACTCTGTCTGTTTTTAATTCACACAGCTCTCTTTCTGTTTTTCAACTCACCACTTCTCTTAATTCTTTTACTCACCAAATCACTCTGTCTGTTTTTATTCTCACCAACTCTCTCAATTCTTTTTCTCACCAAATCACAATGTTAATTATACCAGCAGTATTAAGTATAACTAACAGCATTAACTTAGCAATATTAAGTATAACTAGCAGCACTAATTTCTTTGCTTTTTCTGCAAAATGTTAGTCCAAAAACCAAGAAAACACAAGCCATAGCTGTTTTTACTATTATTACCTAAAAGTATTAACTCAGCAATATTAAGTATAACCAGCAGCACTAATTATACTTAACAGCAGAAACTTTTAATGACATGAATAACAGTACTAATTCATACAAAATTCTACAAAAAACATAAAGAGATAAAAGATTTAAGGATTTAGCATTCCAATACTAGCAATCAAATATTGAAACCTACTTACATCAAAAGCTTTTGTAAGTAAATCTATAACATTTTTGTCAGTATGGATTTTGACCATTTGAATCAACTTCTTTTCATTGCAATCCCTAATAAAATGATGTCTAATCTCTATATGCTTTGTTTTGAATGAAAAACAAGATTTTTAATTATGCAAATAGTACTGTTATTGTCAATAAAGATCTTGGTATGCATTAATCTGTACCTATAATCAGTATTGATTCCTGAATCAAAAACACTTTCCACACAACTTGAAAGCAGCACATATCCATCTTCTGTTGTGGAATTTAATACCACTGTTGTTCTTGCACTTCCATGATATTAATCTACTTCCAAATAATTGACAACCTCCTGTTGTAGAATTCCAATCTAAGCTTCTCCAGCATAATCCAAATCAGATAGTATACTACCAAACAAAACGAGAAACTTTTTGGATACCAAAGGCCCAATTTTGGTTAACCTTTTATGTACCTAAAAATTCTTTTTACAGCATGAAGATGTGAAACCTTTGGATTGACTTGGTATCTAGCACAGGCACACACTGCAAACATGATGTCAGGTCTTGAAGATGTAAGATACATCAATAAACCAATCATTGACCTATACATATGAACATCCACTTCTTCACCATCTTCATCCTTGAGCAAAGGCTTTTGAGTTTCCATTGGTGTGCTTGTAGTCTTGACTTCTGTAAACCAAATTCTTCTAAAATTTCACCAACAAATTTATCTTGACTAAGAAATATGCCATCTTCTTCTCTGCCCTGTAATCCGAAGAAAAGTAAGTTCTCCCATAGAACTCATTTGAAATTTCTCATGCGTCAACTTCTCAAATGCAATGCATAACTTCTTATTTGTTGAACCAAAGATGATATCATCCATATAAACTTAGACCAGCAAAATATCACCTTTGTATCTTTGATGAATAAAGTTTTGTCAAGTTTTCCACTTTGAAACCAATGTCTAACAGATATTGACAAGGTTCATACCAAGCTCTAGGAAGCTTTGAATGTTAGTCCATAAAGTGCTTCTCAACCTTATATACTTCTATCAGGAAAGTCTGGATCCTTTAAATCCTAGTGGTGACATAACATACACCACTTTCTTCAAATCTTCCCATAGAGAAAAACACTTCTTACATCCATTTGATACACCACAAAGTCTTTAAATGAAGCATAAGCTAAAAATAGCCTAATTGCTTTAATTCTTTAAACAGGGGTAAAAACTTCATCATAGTCAATCCCTTTTTCTTGTGTGTACCCTTGTGCAACCAATCTTGCTTTATTTCTTATCACAATTCCCCTTTCATCATTTTTATTCAAGATAACCCATATAGTGCCTATACCTTTTTTTTTACCTTTTTCCATTTGTAAATCCCCAAAGTCCAAACTTTTGTAACTTGAATTGTAGAAGCTCTTCCTGCATAGCCTCTATCCAGCTTGGATCCTTCAATGCATGAATTACCTTTTTGGGTTCTTCCTGTGATAAAAAAGCAAGCAAACAAGCAGTTTTGAAGGTCTTTATGGTTTGTTCTTTGTTGAATAGTTCTAACAAACCCATGCTCCTCTAAATTCTTTGACATGTTTCTTGTTTGTGTAACTGATTGCAAATCTCTAAATCACTGATTGAGAGTAAGATCTTTTAGGAATTTTTGTAGTGAATAGACTACTTGCGATTGAAGTATCTAAATTGTTCTGTCAGCCTCTTACTACCACATCTTCATTATCTATAGAGAGGTCAAATAGCTTATAACTTCCTAAGCAGCATATTTGGATCATCTAGAATTCAATGCTTGTTTTTCCACCAACGTCATTAACATCATTTGCTAGCAGCATTAATCCATTGTTAGTGCTCTTAACATTAACACCCTTCACTTATCATACATTCACTAATCTTTTTTTGGATCTTCATCAACCTTCTTTCATCATCACTTGAAGGGTTTGTGATCCTCATCTTGAGAACTCTTGGATCTTGAAAATGGGGATCAGCACCAAAATGGTAGCAGAATGTACTCTTTGCCAGTTTGTCACTTTTCCTAGCTTGATCCGCATAACATTTGCTTTTATACCTGCAAAACCATTAGATGTGTACCTGCAACAATGGCTCATAATTCATTTTTTAATCTGTTAAGTGCATCAATATCAAATAGCAATCCTGTCCACTACCTTAGCATTAGTGTTATTCCTCACTAAACCTAATATCAAGTTTTCCTTCCCTATCCTTTTCTACTATTGAATACTACTAAAGGCTTTACAATTCAAAGAGTAATCCAACAAAGAAACCTCATCAGCCTACATCAAATTTACCTAATGATCTATGTATTAAGAATGGTAACAAGACACCCAAATGGTCTCATAAAACTTAAAGTTGGTGTTCTACCATGAAAAAGTTCATATGGGGTCTTGTTATGAGGCTTAACTACTAACACTCTATTTTGCACATAGCAAGCAGTATTAACTGCTTCTGCCCAAAAAGTAGTTGGCAACTTAGAATCAGCTAGCATGGTCCTAGCAGCCTCAATTAGTGTCCTATTCTCCTCTCAGCAACTCCATTTTGTTAAGGAGTTCTAGCTACACTATATTGTCTCAGAATATCCTTCTTTTCACAAAACTGATTCATTTACTCCTATCTTGAACTCAGTCCTAAATCACATCTAATCACCTAACCATGTGTCTACAGAAGTTTCTATCCTAAGTTATAAATGATTAAAGAATGCCACTAGTCTCATCCTTAGTAGCTAGAAAGAAAACCCATGTAAACCTACTATAATCATTTGTGACAACTAGGCAATACATTTTCTTCATAAGGCTTTTTACAAATGTTAGACCAAACAAGTCCATATGCAACAAATGTAAAGGAAGACTGATTGAGTTCTCTGTTTTGGACTTACAAGAGGCTCTGTGTTGCTTTCCCTTTTGACAAGCAACACAGGTTTGATCATTTTCAAAAAGTTTAGAAGGTAAACCTCTTACAAGATTTCCCTTAACCAATTTATTCATGGTTTTAAAATTTAAGTGACCTAGCCTTCTATGCCAAAGTTTAGATTCATCAGATGTGGATTTTGCAAAAAGGCAAGTTAAACCTCTTTTAGGAACTATGTTCTTTAAATCAACACTATACATATTGTTCTTTCTAGGAACTCTAAGTAAAACTTGACTTTCATCAATTAACTTAAAGTTTGGAGATAAAACAATACATTCAGTGTCATTAAAAAGAACATTATTCTTTTTATCACACATTTGTGAGATACTAAAAATTAAACTTTACTCTTCACACAAAATAACACATTTTTAAAAATCTAGGATTACCTTTTTTTAAGGTACATTTTCCTATAATTTTCCATCCTTGGGGTTTCCCTCCAAAAGCAACATATCCTCACATCTATTTCTATCATAGTCCCTTATAAGATGGAGCATGTTCCTCTGATCATGGTGCCTGGAGCATCCACTATCAATCCACTCCTTTATCCTGTAAATTCTTTAGTGGATTGCCCTGCACATTCGTAAGAAAAAAGTTTCTTTTTGGGGACCAAAGCATACTGACTTGGATCAGCCTTTCATCACATAATCAAAATTCTTTAGGTGATATGTTCCACTGTGATTTTAGAAAACAGGTCTAAACTTTAGTCTTTGTTTCCAACCCAAAAGCCGAGGCTTAACACATTAACATTATTTCCCCTAACAGCAGTAACTACCTCTTTTGGCCTACAGCATTAAATACTACTTTGGCCTAGCAGCATTAACATTTTTTCCTTAACGTAATTAACCCTCTTATTATAATAATGTTTTTAATGTTGTATTCTTGTGAATGGCCTCATAACAATTGAATTGCATTTTTAGAGAAATGTGACTTTGGTCAAGCAGCATTCAGCTATTGTTTTTTGAGTTAGCATTATTAACAAGTCTAGCAATATTAACTGATACAACTATTATGAAATATTTAGCCTACAGTATAATAGATATACTAAGCTAGACTTCATTATTACTGAGCTCTTGGAACCACGTTCTTATTTAGGACATGGGTGAGTCTTTTTGGCAAAATTCGAGATTCACTCCTTTTATCATTTGTTTCCAAACGCGGTTTTACCACCTTTGATAATTACAATCACACTGCAAGTTGATCAATACTTCCACACACATAACAACTTTGTTAAACAACTCACAAATTACTTTCTAGTCTCTGAGACATCAAATAATCAGTTTCTTTGATGTCCTCTAGAATGTATGTTTTTGCCATTGAGCTTAACTTGTTTAGCATTTCCACTATCATTTGGTTTGATTTGTTTAGCTTGACAAAGCTATCTTAACAAAACTAGCTTGCTGTTTTCTTTCAATCTTAGTTTGAGAACAACATTTTTCTCCTCACAATCTGACACCCTATCCTCAATAATTAGAGCACCATTATTCTTCCTAACTCTTTAGGCTTTGCTTCACTAGTCTTAGCTTTACTATTCTCAACTACATGCTTAATAACTATAGGCTCATTTGTAAACTCTTCTAATCAAGTAAATGACAAGTCAGGTTTTGGAGGCATGAAAATTTCCTGTTAGGAGGTGAACTGCATTATAGCCTAAACCTTTCTTGCAATTGTCTACAATCTGCCCTCTATAATCTTGTTTAAGCTTTTAAGATGCATTATCAAATTTTCTACATAAACTAATGCCATTCTTTTTTCCTTTTGAACGATTTCTATCCTTCTCCTAAGCCCCAATAGTTATCTCTCCTACTTGAATATCCTATTTTAAGCCGTTAATCTTTTCTACATAAACAAACTCATTCTTCTTATAAAATTCAAGTCTTTATTCTACAGACTGTAAACCTGTCTTATAAGCTACAACCATTAACTCAGATTTCTCAAATCTTTTCAATAGTTGTTCATATTGAGATTTAAGCACTTCAACAGTTTCAAGAAAAGATTTTGAGCAAGTAAAATCATTATGATACCTCAGAATCAGAACTAGAAGATGATAGGCCATGAGTCATAAAAATTTTTTTTTGTTTATTTTATTTTTGTTGTCCTTCCTCGCAATGATCACTCCAGTCATAACCACCAAGACCATCACATGAGATCAAAGCATTGGAAGTAGTTGTCTCTACTGGCACACTTCTTCTTGAGCTTTCCCTGATCCTGTTATCTTGGTTTCTTGGAACTCTGCACTCTCTAGCAATTCTAGTTGTAACCCACCCCTTTTCACCCTTGCTTGCTAAACAACTCCTCTACTAGTGATTCATTATCAAACCCAGTATTAAAAAATGTTGTCAATGTTAAAACACATACAAAACCTACACACAATAAAAACTCTCAATCACGTCCCAGCCACACCACGTCGCCGCCCCACCACCTCGTCGCCCCACTACTTCACAATACCACCACGTACGAGCCGCCACCACCTCGTCGGAAACCAACCATAATCGAAATGATTTTCAGGTAATGATGTTGTTTATATATTTGTACGCATATTTGTGTATGTTTATATTTCTTTTTTAGATCTATGACTATTATTTTGGTTTTGAACGGTTTTGTTTATAGATTTGTAGATGTTTTTTATAGATCTAGGTTTTTATATAATTTATTAACTTTTTTATTACGGCCATCACAATGAGTTGCCGGAAAAGCTACCGTCGAGTTGACGAAAAAGCCGCTTTCAAGTCGCCTCAAACGCCGTCGCCGAGTTTGCATAAGAGTTCTGGTATTTTGAACATCTTTTTTATACATATGTGTATATAGTTTTTAATCAAAGTTTGCATAAAAGTTTTATTGGTTTTCAGATCTCTGCAGAATATATATTAATAATTGAGATACAACTTTTCCTAATTTTTGTAGATCTAAGCCATCGCTAATCATTTTTTTATCTTAATAGGAGTCTTGGAATCATTGTTTAATTTCTTGATGTGTTACAAGCATAAACTCATGATGTTCATGTTTCAAAATTGTAATATAAAGATTATGTATGTGGCCATGATGATTCTCGAGATTCTCATTTTGTTTTAAAGATAGTATGTGTTGGATTTGAGTAATTTTGGATCAAGATTTTGATGTTGTTGCTCATTTAATGATAAGCAGAGTGATGAACCCATTAGGAAACAAAGCTTGGATTCAATGTTCATATTAATGGTATGTTGTCTATGCTAATGGTTTTTGTTTAATGTTCAAATTAATTGTTGAATTTTACTTGATGCATAATTTTTATTATTTGAATTAGGGCTATTTGGGTGATTTTATTTTGTAGTTAAATGCCATGGAAGAGGGAGTTCTGGATCAGTGGGTTTTAGGTTGTGTTTTGTTGTCTGGGTTGCAAGTGAAACGGGTTAGATGAAAAAGTCATGTGGTATACGGTATCAATAAAAACAACATTTACGAACATATATGCTTGGCTATTCTATCACAAAATAAATTCACATATATCTGGGGTGGATCGTACCCTTCCGTCCCACAATATCTCCGCGCAAGACTGACCCACTTGACTAGCTAAGTCCATCCGGGTCTCACACAAGGTCATGTCATCCTCACATACACATGCCTTACCACAATTCATATCACATAGCAATAGCACATAGCAATCATATAGTTTGACAATTAAAGACAAATATCATAGTTCATAATTCAAAAATAGTTTTGCATCATTTCCATCCCAAAATATAAGTAAAAAGTGGGATTATAAAACTCACCTGATGCAAAGCAAATTCCAATTCATTCACTTAATGTTGTAAAGAATCTAAACAAAACAATACTCTTGATGGCTTTTGATCCAGGAGGTAAGTCTACAAGAATCCAAGTATTATTTCCTATGATGGAATCCATTTCATCATTCGCAGCTTCTTTCAAAAATGATGAATCGTGAGATTTCATTGCTTCAGAGTATGTTTGTGGGTCTTCATCCAAATTGTAAATTATTGGATATTCCCTTATTAAACCTTTTCTATCTCCTTCAACTAGATCAAGGTTGCAAAAATCGCTTGGCGATAGCTGGGCGGCCGGGTAACGCTTAGCGATTAATCGGTTAGGCGGGGATTAATCGAGGATTAATCGGATTAGACTTTTTATATATAAAATTATAAATTTTTGAAATATATGCCTGATTTTCCCGATTTAGCCGATTTTGTCCGATTAATTCCCGATGTGGCCGATTTCTATCCGTAACCGAGTTGACAGATTTAGCCAATTTTTTTCCGATTTGGCCGATTTATGCCTGATTTGGCCGATTTTTATCCGATTAATCGGTATGTTGACCAATTTTTGACCAAAACGATTAATAAGGCCGATTAGCAAAATCAAGGCGGTTAATCACCGCCTAGCGCCTAGGCGCCGATTAATCGGCCGCCTAGGCCGATTTTTGCAACACTAAACTAGATACAACTCAAAATAAGGACCGAAGGCCTACTATGGCTTACGCGAAATTCAACCAAAGGATTTATTAGCTGTGCAGTTTTGCGGGGACCGGATCCTAATAGACCATGGTAACTCTTTTATGAGTTCCTTACAAATTGATCAAACAACAATTTTGAAACAATGTGAATAAAACGCAAAACAATAATCTACCTCATTCTGGTCTTTATCATGTTGGAGCGAGCCCGGTGAAGCATGAGGTCCAAGTAACTCACCAAAAGAATGATCATGAACAAGAAGTTATTGTGAGAAAGGATATTACGTGAGATGAATTTACTGGATTTGATAAGCTTAATGTCTATAAATTTTGATTGTGAACGGTTAGTATCTCAGAAAATTTTGACACCATGTTCTATTTTTTTCATAACTTTGCATATAATTGGTCAATTTTTTAGTCTACAAAATATGATACAAGTCAGCATGATTTTCTAAAAATCTGTTTACTAATTTGTCGGTCAAATTGGGTCATTATATGTTGTATTTTACATACGAGTAACTTGAGAATTACTCTTCTTATTTGGGCAACTAATAATAATAGTTGCTTGATCAAAAATGTGTATTTTCAAAAATCTATATAATGAAGAAGCGATAAAGAATTGTCTAGCATCTACTTACTCATTCATGTGGCAGCAACAGGTTCATCAGCTATGTAAAGAACGTCAACAACAAAAGCATAAAACAATAATTCTAAGTTGTCTAGCAAGATGCAAGGAGGCGTCTTTCGTGCAATGGTTTCGGAATCAATGTTGTTTGTGACGGTTGCTCGCAACAAGAATGCTCCGTCGATTGTGTAAACTCATGCGCCTTAGATATTGGTTCTGTGGGATCAAGTTGTGTTCGTGTTCAAGGTAGTTAGATTTTCCCTCTTCTTTGTCTACATTATCTTTCGTTTATTATATGTTTATGAAAGTGTGAAGGAAAAAATTAGTGGATAGGCTAAATGGGGCGAGCCTTTACACTATTTACACTAATGTAATGTTGTGTATTTATGTTATGTTATTTTGCTTTAATGCTTGCATCTCAAACTTATGCTTATGAACTCAGCTCACTAAGTTATTTTTAGGTGAGCACTTACAGCTATAAGATGTTTTAGGTATTCAAAATAGTTTGTTTTGTTTTTAGAATGCGATTAGCCAATAGTGTGCCAAAATAAGCTTTTACCCAAACACCCACCTGAAGTAAAGGTTTTAAGGTTAAAAAGCATATCTTCCTTCAAATACCATTCTGCTATTCCATTTTTGTTGGTAAGAGTTTTTTTTTTAACGGCAAAGATGGAATATATATAAAAAAGAGTCTAGCAAGACGCTAGAAACTTAAAGTACAATAGA
>BQNB010203054.1:0-10790 GCA_026074375.1 Tanacetum coccineum
TACATGCAAGAGTTCTGGGTCACTGCCTCCAGACATCATTCTTCACTTCGTTTCAAGATGAACGGCAAAAGCCATACTATTAACGTTGATAACTTCAGAGATATGCTCCATATTTGCCCTAAACGCCCAGGTTAGAAATTTGAAGATCCTCCATTTAAAGAGGAAATTCTATTTTTATTAGAGATTTTGGACACACTAGTCAGATAAAGGTCTTATCTGATGTCAATGTTAATCACATGCATCAACCATGGAGATCATTTGCTGCTATCATCAATAAGTGTCTAAGTGGAAAAACTACTGCTCTGGAAAGTCTTCACTTGTCACGTGCTCAAATCCTTTGAGGCATGTATCATAACAAGAATGTTGATTATGTCTACCTGCTGTGGGAAGACTTCGTGTATCAAGTGGAGAACAAGAACTCTAATAAGAACAACGACATATGTTATCTACGATTCACCAAAGTTATTGTAGACTACTTCATGACAAAGGATCTGTCAATACCAAAGAGAAACAAGATGTTTTGGCACACTGCCAGGGATGACCCCATGTTCACCACAATAAGAGTTATCTCTAAACATCAGGACACACAGATATACGGTGCTATTCTCCCTCAACACTTAACCAACCAAGCCTTGTTGGAGTTTGAAGCTTACAAGACTTATCATGCTTATGCTACTGGTGAGAAGAATCCAAAACCTAAGTATGTAAAGAATAAAGCTGATCCTGAATCATCTCCTAAGAAGAAGTCTGCTCAAGCTTCTAAAGGAAATGGATTCAAAAGTTCAACAAAGATGGCTAAACCTGCCAAGAAGAAGCAACCTGCAACAACGTCAAAAGAAAAAGGTTTAAATGTGCTATTTGAGGTTGCATTATCTGAGGCTAAACAAATAAAACTGGCCACCAAAAGAAGCTTGATACAGACTCACAACTCTCATGATAGCGGTTCAGGTGCAAATGAAGGAACTGGTGTTATACCAGGGTTCTCGATGTACCTACATATAACTTTGATGATGAGCAAATTTCTTGGAAGTCCAGTGATGAAGACAATGATGATGAAGTGAACATGAGTGAAGATGATGATGATCAAAATGATGACAATGCTAATAATAAAGGTGATGATGATCAAGATGATGACAATGAACATACTGAATCAGAAAATGATGTTGACGACGTTGTTCATCCCAAGTTGTCTACTTTTAATGAAAAAGAAAGAAAAGATGAAGAAGATAAAGAAGAAGAGTGGTCTAATGATGAAGCATATGATGAAGAAACTCAAGGAGTCAATGTTGATGAAAAAGAACTGGATCAAGAGGAGACAAATAAAGAGGATGAAGTGAATGAATTATACAGGACATGCACGTCAATCTGGAGGGAAGAGATACTGAAATGATAGATGCTCCACAGACTAATGTTCAAGGTACTCAAGTAACAGAAGATATTCATGTGATAATAACAGCTGCCACTCCTGAAGTTCAATAGCAGAGTTCTTCTGTATCATCAGGCTTCATTTCAAACATGCTTAACCCTAATCCAGGTACATGTATTGACTCCA
This sequence comes from Tanacetum coccineum, assembly GCA_026074375.1. Classification (NCBI taxonomy): domain Eukaryota; kingdom Viridiplantae; phylum Streptophyta; class Magnoliopsida; order Asterales; family Asteraceae; genus Tanacetum; species Tanacetum coccineum. The sequence continues at coordinate 1,553 of BQNB010203054.1, forward strand.
TTATTAATTTAAACACTGAGTCAACTTCTTTGGTAGATGTTCCTGTCACTACGAATTTTGAAATGCCTCCTTCATCTGTAACAACACTTCCTCCACCACCCATTCCTTTCATTCAACCTTAGTAACAAACACCTATTTCAACACCAACAATTATTCCAAGTACCTCACTATAAAATCTTCCAACCTTTGGTTCCTTATTCAAGTTCGAAGATAGAGTACAAGGTTTAGAAGATGATTTCTTAGAATTCAAGCAAACACACCAATTTGCTGAAGCTATTTTGTCAATTCCCGATATTGTTGATACGTACCTTGCCAATAAGATGAATGAAGCCGTAAAAACAGATGTACAACTTCAGTCAGACAGACTTAGAGACGAAGCTCAAGCTGAAAATAAAGACTTCATCAATACACTTGATGAAAATATGTGGAAAATTATCAAAAAGCAAGTCAAAGAGCAAGTTAAGGAACAAGTCTCTAAGATTTTGCCAAAAATTGAAAAGCTAGTAAATGACCAACTTGAAGCTGAAGTTTTGACTCGTTCATCAAATCAAGCTAAGACATCCCATGCTATAGTAGCTAACCTATATGAACTCAAGCTGAAGAAGATTCTCATTGATAAAATATAGAATAACAAATCAATTGATAGATCAATTCAGCAGAAGACTCTCTACAAAGCATTGGTTGACGCTTATGAAACTGACAAAGACATCCTTGAAACATACGTAGATACTGTCACATTTAAAAGACGTCAAAATGATGAGGATGAAGACGAAGAACCCTTCGCTGGATCAAACCGGAGGTCTAAGAGAAGAAGAGCTAGAAAAGAACCTGAATCAACTAGTGCACCAAAGGAGAAGACTTCCAAGTCAACTGGCAAGTCTAAAGAAGGGTCCAAATCTCATCAAAAGTCTACTAGCAAGTCTGCTCAAGCAAAGGAACCAATACACACTGACAAAGACTTAGAAGAACCCGCAAATCAGGAGTTCAATATAGGATTTACTAAAGATCAACCTATTAATGAGACCACTCAGCATCATGATTGGTTTCAGAAACCAACAAAACTTCCAACTCCCGACCATGATTGGAACAAGACTTTCCATGCTAAACAAGGAACAGTTCAACCTTGGATAAGTACTTTAGCTCAGAATGAAGATCCTTGTGAGTCATTTAATGAACTAATGGACACTCCTCTAAACTTCTCAGCATTTGTGATGAATCGGCTCAAAGTTGATACTCTGACACCAGAATTATTAGCCGGTCCAACATACGAGTTAATGAAAGGTTCTTGCAAGAGTCTTGTGGATATTGAATATTTCCTTGAAGAAGTTTGCAAAGCAACTACTGATCAATTAGACTAGAACAACCCCAAAGGACAGCAATATCGACATGATCTTTGCAAGACCTTACCATTGATACCTAATTCACGAGGTCGTCGAGTAATACCTTTTGATCACTTCATCAACAACGACCTTGCGTATCTAAGTGGTGGTGTCTCAAGTCGAACTTATGCAAATTCAGTGACGAATACAAAGGCTGCCGATTATGGACACATCAAATGGATTGAAGACTTAATCCCAAACTTGATGTGGAGTCAAGTGCCGATTATCTACGACAAACATGCACTATGAGGCATCTCTCACTGGGGGCGAAAGCGTCAAACATTCTATAGATTTGCTATAAACAGGGAATCTGCTCGTGATGTCTACTCCAGACATAGAATCCTTGCTTTTACAAAGCTTAAGATTGTCGAATGGCATAATTACAAACAGAATTCGCCTTTAAGACATCAAAGACATGCTGCTCCTTCTTGTTCAAGGCAAGCTGACAAATCTCAACGTTGAGGAACATCTAGCTTTGGGTGTCTCATTATGAATGTTTACAAGAAGCGTTGTCCTTAGAAGGCGTGTGGAAGATCTTTAATTAGGTGTCGAAAGTTATCAAAAGAAGCTCAACCTCACAAGGCCGGATACTTACAGATCAGATGTTAAATGAAAGACACCATATACAGCATACTCAAATCCTAAAGGTTTCATATACCAGAATATAGACAAGAAGAACCGATTGATGCGTATTGATGAACTCCACAAGTTTAGTGACGGTGCACTCAACGATGTTCGATCTGCTCTTGATGATATTCTGAAGCGAATCCGAATGGAGTACTTGCCACAGACAGTCTGGAGAAATGTAAACAGGGAAAACGCAAGAGCTATGGTCTAGGCTATTGATCGACAACTCATGAATAGAATGTTAATGAGGAGTCTGGAAAAATTCGTTGGTGGGAGATTGTACGAGGGAGACCTTCGGCTGCTGGAAAGGACCATATGATTTATCATATGATGTCCTCATCATAACAGGTCAAACTTAATACATAATAAAAACTTGTGAATTTGTATATATGTAGTGTAGACTTAATGGTGATAATAAGGAGTGCTCGAGTACAAAATTTACAAGAATTTCTTAGTGAATTCAAAAAATTTCAAATCATTGTACTCAGCACTGTCTTATATACCCTCAAATATTGAAGGGGAGCATTAAAATGTTCCTTATATATATTGTGTAACATTTTGTCCCCGAACGTTTAATCAATTGATATCCAAAATATCAAGGGATTAACATTTTGGATAAGGGGAGAAAATGTGATTAAACTGCATCTAATTTGTACTGAAATGTGATCATATAAAATAGACTCAATGCACTCTACACTTAGCATGTACTACGATTACGATGCACATGTTAAGGGGGGCTTTTAGTGATAATGAAAAACTCTCAAAGTGTAAATCTTTTTTATATTTATACCAAACACTTTGATTAAACTTTTCAATGATTATGGAAGGATTGTGATGGAATACCCAAAAGCCCGACCATGTACTTAAATTTATGGAGTTATAAGGTGGTTAGGCATAGGTATTAAAATCCTATGATCCATCCAAAACCGGAGGGATCTACCCAGGGATATCCACTAGTTAGTGTAGAAGTCCTTAGGTATGATACAAAAGGAGTAAAAGTGAGAATAAGGGAATAGTGTCGACTGAGATGGAGATAATATCGGAACAAACTGATAACCATCTTTTTAGGGGTAATTATATATCAAATAGTAGTATAATATTAATCAAAATATAAAATCCCCGCGAGTCAACCAAGTCAACCTTTTAGGAAAAAGGTCAACAAACTCACAGGTATGATATAAATGATTCCAGATAAGTGTTACCCGGGTAGCTCTCCCAACGAGGCGTGAAATTGACGGTTACGTTAGAGGTTTGACTTTTGGATGCTTGAATAACAAAGGATTTGGTTTTAGATTCTAAATACTACGGGAAATTATGGAAATTTAAACTAAGGTATACTTAAATCTACAGGAAAAACAAGCAAAGGCACGGGAATTTAAACCTAAACTACGGGAAAGCAATAAAGGCAATTAAATAACTTAAATATCTACGGGAAGAAAAATAAGGCAAGGGAAAGTAAATCCTAAGTATACGGGAACATAAAAACGAAGGCAATTAAAGTAAAAAACACGAAAACGAGGACGGGATCAAATCCCGTTCATTAAAAAACCAAATTCTACAATTTTGACCCTACGGATGCAAATTTATTTTTCCTAGGTCCTAAATGATAAAAGAAAATTTAAAAAAAAAGAATTATATTTTTTTGATTTTTATTTAATTTTTTATGATTTAAAAACAGTTTTAAAAAGAAAAATTCATTAAAAATACTAAATTACTTGGGAAAATTCTGAAAAATTCATGGAAATTAGTTTAAGTTATGTAGAATATAGGAAAAATACTAGTTTTGCAAAACAGCTTAAAAATAAGCTGCAAATAAGCAAAATTGTGGCTGAAAGCTTAATAACTGAAAAGTGTATAAAAGATAAATAGGGTAAACTAGTAAATGAAAAAGACCCCAGGGCAGTTGGTTGTGTGTAGAGAGTGTGTTAAGTGTGCTTGCTATGGAAAGGGGAGGTCATGGGTTCGACCCCCATGGATTCCATTTTTGAAAACATTTTTTTAAATCTTTTTGGAAAAACTAAAAAAGCTAATGGAAATAAGCATTTTTTTTGTAAAAGGACTTTTTCTGAATCTAAAAAATAAGCTTGAAAAAGCTTTTTGAAAATGACAGATTGCCTAAAAACTAAGTGACAACAAGCTTAAATTGTTAAGCCTTTTTTTGGACTTAATAAGCAACAAAGAAAGCAAATAAGCTAAAACATATGATAAGCTACACCTAATAAGCACTTGTGAACAAAAATTAAGCCAAGAAAATAAGCTAAACTAAGCTAAAAAGACAGAAAAGACTAAAGGCTAATTATCTTAAAATTTCAAACTAAGAAGGTAAATGAGCACTAATAAGCTCTATCCTAAGTAGAAATAGCTAAAGCTGACTAAAACAACCTAATAAGCAAAGTCTAAATCTAAATTAAGAAATTTCATTCAAAGTAAGCCAATAAGCTCAAATATGCAGATAAGCTTTTGCCAAATTTTTAAGCCAAACAACAGCCAAAAAGCATTTTTAACTTATTTTTTAAGCTACTAAATATATTCTTATGGCTTAAAAGAGGATATACCCGGGGGACTTAAAAGCTTATACTATAAAGCTTTCTAAAACACCACTTACAAATCACTTTAAAATTAAAAAAAGCTATGAAACATGCACATGAAAAATGGCAACTAGGAGACAGGTAGACAATTGATGGTTTTGTTAATAAAACTAATGGCTTAATTCAGCCCTATATATAAGCTAGAAAAAGGATTGCTAAAAAGCAAATTAAGCTGAGACAGATTAAGACTAATGTTCAAAGAACTCAAATAAGCTGAAGTTAAGAAAATTGACTAAGAATTAAAACTATAAAAGGGCATTGGACATGACAGACTAGACTTCACTAAATTTTGGACCATTTGGTGTTTGAAAAGCTATTGCATCTAAAATTTTAAGATTAAAAACAAAGTTTTACCACTAATAGCTCAAAGTAGATGCATTAGGAACCAAATTTCAACAACTCAAATGATTTCAAATAATTCAACTTATAAGAAAATTTGGTAAACTTAAAACTAGCAGACTTTAAACCATGATACAACTAACTTGAAATTTTAACAAACTCATTTGAAACTTACAAAAAAACTAAAACTTAGACTAATTCAGAGCTAGTTAGAACTGATTGAAGAACATAAGACAAAATTTTTAACCCATTTTGACCCTTTTCTAACCTTGACCCAACACCCCATTAAATTGGTTTAGCGATATTTTAACAAGGCAGTTTTATGATAAACTTGTTATAATCAATTATAATAAGTTAAATCACATAAAGAAGCAAGTTATTGACAGAAAACAAAGCACTAATAAGCCTAGGAAAGCAAATAAGCAGTTAAAAGCTAAATGAGACAGATTTGCAATAACATAAAGAACTTAAATTTTTCATTAACTTAAAAGAGTACAAGGCTTTTTAGAGTAAAGTACAATAAATTAAAGATAAGCAGTAAAAAACTTAAAAGTAAAACTACACTACTCCTAATCTACTCTTAGTTGTCTTTTTCTTCTCTTTCTTCCTTCTTTTTATAAGCTGTCAAGGTCCTTTTTGGTGTGCTTGTTGTGTGAGACGAAACCAAAAGCTCAATCCAAGCCCTCTATTATGCTTGTCAATCCTTTGCATTATAACCCTTGATTAATCTTGATGTATTCTTGACCAATGAAAGCCCATGGGATTGCCAGCGTGTTCATGAGCCCATGTGGGGGTGGGGTTGAGGTTTTTGGGAGTGTGACATTGATTTGTCATTTTGTTGCAGAGGAAAAGAGAAAACGATAGGTGAACAGTTATGGGGCAAGAGTTTGGCGGGAAAAGAAATGTAAAAGGGGCAGGGTATAAGTTTAAAGAATGGGCAACTTTGGTTCCTTAAGGTGTATAATGATATTGCAGTGGCAGTCCTTGTGGTGTATAGGTTTAAGGAAGTTGGCAATATTGACCCCTAAAGTTGTTATATGTTGTTACACCCACAGTCCTTTGGATTTAACAGCGTTAAGGGTTAAAGGGTGTTCGACTAACACTGTTATTGTGTTTTTGGATTTGGGCCATTTGTAACTGTTTGGGCTTTGGATATGGGTTTTGGGCCGAGTACAAATAAAAAGGAATTGGGCCTTTTTAAGTGTGTTTGTCTTCAAATGATACATTAATGGGCTGACCCAGCCCATTAGGTAGGTACGGGTGGGTCCATTGAGTATTTTTTTTCATTTTTGGCTTCGGCTTTGACTTTGACTTCTCGGGTTTGACTTTGACTTTTGGCTTTTTTTTCACGCTCTTTCCGTTCTCGTGCTCGGTTTTGTCGTTTTGGCTTTGTTTTTGTCCTTTTCTTAGATATTCGTTTCTTGCACAATACAAATGCACAACATACGAATACAATGTATTTTTGGTATGTTTTTTGTTATTTAAGTCTATTTTTAATGGAAAATGGTATGTGTAATTAAGCACATACCAAAATCCTTCATACTAAGATATTGCCGTGTCCTCGCGCAATACTATAAGTAAACACTTAAGAAAACTAAGAATCTCAATCCCCCTCGACTAATTACCTCGAAAAGTAGCTAAGTGTTCATCAAGGGGAAATAAAGAAATCAATAGCTTTGAAAAGCCCCGTTTTGACCATTTTTTATATTTACACTAACTTCCACTAATATTTTTGTATTTTTCCTTTTTCTTTTTCTCAACTAACTAACATGTTTGACTTTCGTTATTTTATAACGTTTAGGGATCATAAAACAAGAAATATTTCAATCCTAAAATGCCCAAAAAGGATAAATTCATCGTCCCCGACTTTTCACTTGTCCCAAACCAAGCTTAAAACGAAATCACCGTTAAATATAAGTTAAGATGCTAACACTACTCATATTTGCAACTTGTGAACTTTTCACTCCCGACAATTATTATATCTTAGGTGAATGTGCCATTTCGAATTTCAACCATGGATCAACGTTTTGCAAAATTTCTATGCTTCACGTTCCACCCGAGAATAATGAGTTTGAAGGCGAGATCATCCCATGTAGCGAATTTCGTCTCGGCACATCCCAACCTTGCGGCTAAGTGACCAGGCTTTTGACACCCCACAGAGACTAGTATCGGGACTCACGGACCTTTGGTTTCAAAAACTCTTAGGTTTCCCGTTTATACATAGCTTATTTAGAAAAATCACAACTTAAAATGAAATAGTCTTAGTTCAAAAGCATATTTAAATTTAAGAAAAAGAGATTTTCCCTATATTTATTAATTCACGTTTACTACACTTAATACAATTATTCATTCTTAAGGAAATCCTCGACCTTTTAGAAGGCTGCAACATCGGTTGTGAGCCGGCAAGATGCAGCAAACTTTTATCAGTCTCGGATAAATACTATGTGCCTTATTTAGAAGACTGCAACATCGGTTGTGAGCCGGCAAGATGCAGTAAACTTTTATTAGCCCACAGTTTATAATTATTACTCATTTTTTTCATTTTTCCATTTTTTTCATTACACTTTATATTACCACGATATAGAGAAAATTTCTTTTTAGAAAATTTAAGTATAAATTTGAACTAAAATTATTGATATCATCCATACTTCAAAAATTGTTGATTTAAGTTTAATTTTCGAAAAGAGCACGTATTATTAGTCCGGTTAGAAGCTTATGGGAGAAAAAGCCACAAATTACACACATGAGCTCTTAAGATTTCCAAATAATCCTTGTTTAGCATCTAACTCATAATTAACTCTATCATTTTTTGTTCTTCGCGAAGATCCGCGAATGCTTAGTCTAAAAGTTAAGGAACAAGCTAGAGCTCAACACGCTCGATCGAGTCAAAATTTATTCTTATTCTACCCAGTAGGAAAGTCAAAATTATGACAAAACACTTATTACATGTTTAGAATTTTTTAAATTTTTGCATAAAATCACAATATTTTTTTAAAAATTTTGGTGGTAAAAACGGGATTACGTGAAAACAACGGCTGCAGGCACAATCAAATCGAAGATCCCCCCATACTAGAACTAAACATTGTCCTCAATGTTTTTAGAAGGGTTTCTACGTAAATCTAAAGCCGTTTATTAATTATGCTAAAAGATAAACGTTAGTCGATAAGATTAGGATATTGGATTCCCAAATGAAGCTGAGGATGTGAAGCTCGAGTGATCGAAGGACAAAACCATGAGCACGAGATTCTTCAAAATCCGGGCAATCCTGGACATACAACAAAAACCACAAAACACGAGAAAGGTAGAGGCGAGCCTACTCACAACACACTTATTCATTAATAAAACTAAGGGATAAGCATGGGTTTCCACCTACGAAGCGCCTTGTTTTTGTTAACCGAGTCACAAGCTCGACTCGACCCCGAATTCATTGGTCCATGGGGGAGCAAGTGGAAGATAAAATCTCCATCGGACTTTCATTCAAGTGGTTTAGATTAACATTGAATTTCATGAAAGTTCTACTCCGATGAGATACACCCGGCATAAAAGAATGATAAATGGAGATGCCGGGGTCAAAAATGGTATCTTCATTCCCGCAAGAGAGAAGATATGGTGGAGTAACGGGATATGTGAGAAAAGGAAGAAAGATCCATACAACATATGCCAAGAGAGGAGATTGGTCATCCTCGAATGGTAAATTCACATTTGTCGTAGAAAGAACGTTCTCACGAATCCCGGAGTCAACAATACTAGTCAACTCACCCGGATCGGGCTCACTCATAAAATAGAAACAATCATACTCTGGTGGAGATATGATGTGAGCGAGTTCATCGACGAACTCCTCATGATAAAAGTCACTCCTATCGGCAGGAGGAAACGGATCATTCGAAAGATCAAAGATAAACGAATCATATGTAGAAAGAGAAATATCAGAATGAGTAGTGGTACTGCCACTACTCTTCTCTTAAATATGATCGTCATCAAAATAGAAAGCTTCATAATCCGAAAGAGAATAATCAAAACGAGTAGTTGTAAAACCTAAAAATATCAGCAAGTATAAAATTACTAAAATACCCCTAATGCAAGAAAATTTCCATAAAAGCTTAAATAAAATTCGTTTAAAGGTTAGAAATTATGAAAATACAACTTATGGCAATTATGAAAATTTATGTAAGAATAAAATACTTTATGTTATACAAGAAAAATAATCAATAATTATTTTTCTATGATTATGCCAAAAATAATTATATTTATGTATTTATATAATACAAAATTAATAAAATAAAATATGGATAAATAGAAAATAAA
>BQNB010203055.1:0-10790 GCA_026074375.1 Tanacetum coccineum
ATGTGAATGTATGAGATTTATGCATAGATCATGAGGAGGTCGAAGACCAGAAGACATGGATGATGATCGGGGACCCGCGCGTTGCGACGGAGGCTAATATATTGTCAAATCGTGTAGGGAAAGTGATTGTGACCGCGAACATATTTCAAAGGGCAAAGTAAATGTTACCTGTTTCTTTCACCGTTGATCTGTGCACGTTGCCTAGTATTTCGGTCTCATATCAACAGAAAGTGGAGACCAGTGAAACAGCAGACATATACAAAAAAGAACAGGAAATGGAAGAGGACGTGGCGAAAACCAATTTGCACCAAATTGGAATCCACGACGTTCTCTTCGACTTCACATCGTGCTTTGATTTGACACATTGTATCAGTGGTATCAGTTTTTTGTTAATCTAAACCCGGCACCTTAAAAAACGTAAAAAACAGTGGGCATGTATAACAGATGCTGCCAAATTAATTCATGGTTGGCATATGACACACAATTATGTGGCCATACAGTTCTTAACAAAATAAAACATCCCCAACATCCAACAAACAACCCCAACAAATCTAAAAATAAAAATCTGGATACATACCCATAGGTTCTTCGAAGTCGTTTTGCCGAACAACAGATATTCTTTTTGATCGGCAGCAGACTTGCAAGGATAGAAATGCTGAGGTAGTGAGAGTGGTCCTTGGTTAGCTTAGTGATGTTGGCTCCAAGCTTTCCTAGATGAAGTGCAGCCAGCTTTTCATCATCGTTCTTGTACATGCTTGTTGCCTTCTCGCTCCACAACTCATGTGAAGAGCTTGCCGGCTACCAACCATGTGTAGGATTGCATTTGCCTTCTCGTTCTTGTACTTGCCGGTTGCCTTCTCGTCCCCTACAATAAGGACCATTATCATGAGTTTAATACACCATCAGTATATCACCATACACATTATCATAAAATCAGATCAACAAATCTAACCTTTTAGTTATTGGATCTTATGGTAAAGCTCGTCCATTTCTTTAACTCGTTCGTTTAATCTGATCTTAAATTAAAAAACATCACCTGTAGAACTCCATGTTATGTAGTATACAAATCCAATAAACTTTTTTAATGTCTGAGTAAAAATGTCACAACCAATGAATGTTCTTTTATGCATTTATGCCAAAAGAATTTGACTCTAAAAAGCAAGTCAAACCAAATCAGTTGTCCACTTAAATAAATACTCCTACAACTAAACAAACAAACTATGAAACGTATCAAATCAAACCTTAAATGTATTACTTTCATTTTGAAAAACTTCAATCTTTGCAATTAGTTTCGCTCAAGATTCCATCTGACAAATTGTTTTTATAAAAAGAAGAACAAATGTATGGTTTGCCGTTCAAAAAAAAAAAAAAAAAGAACAAACGTATGGTTTATTGGTCATCATAACTTGTTGCATGGCTAAAGAATGGATCAAATTTAAAGTTCTTTAATGCAACTGTTGATTTTATTCTAACTTCGCCGTCATTTGAACCTTGAAACTAAAATTTGATGACGGTTATCCTCAAACTTAAGTTCTGATATTTTTTTCCAGGAAAATATTAATGTTAAATTATTAACTAACTTTTTAACGATATTTGGTAACAACTACTGTAATACTAATGTATGGATAAATAAAAAATCGTTTAATTAGTCTGTCCTTTTGAATGATTGTATGACTTTTTGAGAAATATGGAATTCATACTTTCAATCGTGTTAGCTTAAAAACAACATTTAATCATGTTTTGGATGTTTTTTATGTGAATGTTATTAGAAAAAATATGTCAACAATCTATGGCTATTATCATTTCAAGGGAATACAATGTGATACCTAAACATGTATCCAAATAAATATCTTCATGTGATAAATGATTCATATAACCATATATTTACTTATCATAAGTAGAAACTTAATCGGATGGATAGGAATTTAAGAGCGAGTAGTAACGTACCCAATGTTTGACAGCCATATCAGTTTGCTTCATTGCATCGTCAAATTGTTATACCAAAGCGGAATGCATGCACATTCTCTCTGCTGCAATTTGCGTACGGATTGCATTTCGATTGGGTCGAAAAAAGAAAATTATGCCATTTCTCCTGTAAACATCTTTGTACCTTCGAAAAGTCCCTATAAAAAACCAATCCTTTAACAGTCAGCTATTTAATCTTGGGTATATTTACACTAAACCTATAATAACTACCAATCCTTTAGAACAGTAGCTATGGTAATCTTGGTATATTTTACACTTAGAAAACAAATGCTACACAGCGAAGCCGTAATTCAGAACGGTTGCTTAAATCGCTTTAATCGGCCCCTTCTATTTGAGCGATTGGTAAGTTCTCCCTGTCCATGTAGACTGGGTTCAAAATAGGCCATGTTTCCGCTTTAGCACATTACCTTCTAAAGCTCTCCATCAGAATAAATCCAAGCTTCCAACAGAATAATCCTTCCTGGTTTAACCATTCAAAACCAAAACTTAAGATCAATTGTTCAAGGTTGGAAAATGAGCAACATTTTGTAAAAAATAGATAAGGCCCCTCAATGATTTGAAGTCATTTAATCTAACCGATATACACAATCTGACAAAAAAAATAGCTAAAAAAACAATAATTTTTTATATACCTTAAGCGTCTTGTAAATAATCTCATTATTCTTCTCATCTTCATGTTCGTCTTCATCTCTCATTCTCCATACTCATAAAAACTGTTGCAAACGCAATAGGCAGATTTTTCAAAACCCATTTGAATATAATCAAAACTCATATAAAAAACATAATCAAAAAAGTCAGAAATCAAACATTAGTACAATTAAAATAAACTCAAATACAATATACCTTTAACTGGTGGTACTGGAAAATCAAACCCGACTTAAATCTGCATATGTATTTTTTCAATATCCTCAAACACCCAAAAAAAGGCCACACGTATGGGCCAGAGCCACGGGCCAGAGGAAGCCCAACAGAAAAGAAGGAATCCATGTGGCACCGACTGGATGCTCCATAGTATATACGAGTCGGAATTTAACCCGCGCATTGCGGCGGGAGCAACTGTTTTTGTCACCAAATTTATTTGTTTCAATTGGATAATATGTGATTGTTGAAACTGAGTAGTAAAGTCATTTTATATTGAGTTTTTATTCCTATTAGTTTTGAAGAATCAAATGTATAAAAGTCCAACCTGTGCTCTGATGATAGCACCCCGCTTGTCTCGCTCAGCCTTCTCCACAATAGACTTTACCCTCTGAGCTTGTTGTGCACCATACGCAATTTATTATATGTTAACATCATGATGAAAAAATATATGTCCAGGATAAAACACCCACATATTCATAAAACTCTACGTGTACAATTTTACAACCACTTCAATCTCTTGATTCATATAAACCAATCTCAACTTGAAAGAAAAGAACCTTAGCTCAATATTGAGTATCCCAAAATTTGAATATTCGATATGGGGCCATTATCTTGTCTCAGTTAGCAACCGGATTAAGCATGCTTGCTAGTACAACTGTAGTTAAGTCAGTAATGGACCAATACAACATGATGGGTCCTGGTTCTGATAGGTTTCCAAAGTGTTCTCGTTGCAACAGCTCTGGTCGAGTTAGCTGTTTATGTAACAGGTGGTCTGATGGTGACCGTGGATGTGGGGCGTGTGCTGGTTCAGGATGGATGGTTTGTAGAAGCTGTGGAGGTGGGGGTACGGGTCATCCTCTACCAGTTCAGATATCGGTTCGTCCTCCAAACCGGCCTTACTAATAGTTACGGGCCAATAAATGATATTGCTTACTCACCATTCATTTCTTTAAGAACACCGTCGATATCAGTTGGATTTGCAAAAAGCTGACAAACCCATATCCTTTCATCTTTCCTGTTCACTTATCTCAGACAACCTAACAAATGAGAATTGCCATTACATATAGTTGCTAAACATAAGTAAATCAAATTATATGATATGTACGACCATGGACCACAATCGACAATGGCAAATGTAAAAGAGTAATGGTAACATGTAATCATTTAATTTATGAAATAATGCACTCACCTTTCAAAGTAGTATTAGGATAAATCAACGTATATCAACATCTGGACTAACCGTTTTTGCACCGGCATAATCGTATCCAAGAATTCCTGCAATAACCGTCGTTAGAGACATATATCGTACACGCGTATATAGAAAGTTACGAAATCCAAGCATATGTTACTTATGAAAGCAAACCTCGATCTTGCTGCGCTACTTCTTCGGCATCAATACAGAAAGAACCATAGATACATCAAATACACTAGACGTCCACAGAATTCGGAACCACAGTTGATTATTAATCCTCGAACTTTTTCATTTGCCACCTGCATATTAGTCACGATTTTGATCACTCTAATGAAGACAACTAAAAGGCTGAAAATGAAGTTTTCATAATATTATCTAAATGATTCATGCTGAAAGCCAACGGCGGCTATAAATCTAACTTACAGAATTTGATACACTCCACTGTACATCTTTCACCATTTTCTCCCTATCAAAGACCGAGCCCATGGTTGCATCTTTCACATATCCCGCAACATCTTTAGCCACGGATGCAGCCCGTGTTGTATCAGTGGCATCAGCATCCACAATACGAATATCATCCTACTTTAATGGTGACACACCATTCACACCACCTCCCGTCATCCCACATGTATGGGCTGTTTGATCTCTGAAAGATGAGATACATTAGAAACACTAAAAAAATACAAAGTATGACCAAAATAAAATACCACAATGATAATTTAGCTAACACGTCTATTTTCATGTATATGTTAAATAAATTACTATAAACATAATAATCACAAACACTTGTAACTACTAACATTGCAGACCAATGGATTTGGCCCAACAATTCTCCCATGGCTTTCAAAGATAAAAAAATTTTATCACTATCGCAAGTTAATCTAACCTAATACTAATACAGATACCCAAACAGTATTCAATAGCCATAACCATCCAACGATAAAAAATTTGCACAATTTTTTACCTTGGTGCCAAGGACCCTCAGGATGATTGACTTCCAGAATATCTCGTCCCTATAGAAACAAAAAATAACAGTAAAACTTTAACCTCGATAACTAACGCATCATCAGAGATCAACAATTATACAAAAGATAGATATTAAATAACCCCAATTTCGGCTTCAAGCTCGTGACGATCATGACCAGTCGTAATTGGTATGACATCTTCAACTTTTTTAGAATCCAAAAGCGATGAAAATTGATAAGGCGTGAGAATTGATGTTAGCAGTGTGTGGTATGGAGAAAGCTCAGGAACTATGGTCGGATAATCTCCCGTTTGATATACCAAAAGGATCGTTTACCGGACCAAAAGGGAGGGAAAGGAAAAGGGCCAGAATATAGGGCCCAACTAAGCCAAAAAAATCATTGAAGCCCATATAGCCACGGATCACAGACGGATTAGTATATAGGGTAATAGGTTAATCCTAATTAATTAATATATATATATATATATCTCAAGCACGTCCTTCCCAATAAAATCAACCGATCGACAACAACACATAGATTGAATTATTTTTTAGCCATGCCCGAGGTACATATGATTGTTTTATCATCTATCCATTTTTTCTTTTTAGATAAACTAACTAACTAACTAGGGTTTTTGTTTCATCAGGTTACAATGATATGCGTCGACAATTCTTCTATTTTTCGCAAATACTCATCTATGTGCATGAGGCATCAAGCTGATGCTTTTGAACTCTATTGTCGCGTTAAGATCCAAGTAATTTTGTTACTACCTTTTAACAATTATTATACATATGAAGGTTTTACGGGGATGATCTTCAATCCGTCACTTCTAATTTGTCTGTTAATACCTTGTTTACTGTATTGTTTATGAAGAATATATCAATTCATTAATAGAAAAGTTGATGTCTTGTGGAATGCTTTTGTAACAGTATAATCCGGAGAATACTGTGGGCGTATTTACATTGTGTGAGGAAAAACGTCGTATGTTGCTTCCACCTACTAATGATCTTGGAAAGATTAGGACCTTCAAGAGATGCATTGAAGGTTAGCTTCTTTGATTATATATAAGTGAAATATGATGATTACTATATGTACCAACATCAATAGTTCTTTTTTTTTCTTTTTGGATCAAAATGTGAATTTTATTGCCACCAAAAAATATTAACAGATCTAAACTATGCCTTGCCATGGCCACATAGAAAAGGGCTATACAGACAATCTAATACAACAAAAAAACTTATACCAGAAAGATGATTCTCTATCAAATCTTAAGCGTCACAACACCTGACGCAAAACAGAAGCGTGCTATAAACCCTAACTAGGGTTCAAGACGAATCACAAAAGGATAAAAGACTAAAAGTCATGAATTTTATTTGATTATTGAATATTGAATGACTAAACAATAAACTCAAGCCCTATAAATATATGAAAACCAAACTTGGAAAAAGTCTAGAATAACAAAAATATGGAAACCAAATAAAAGTCAATAAACAAAATATGAAAACCATATTTTGTTATTAATATTAAAATTCTCCATCTTTAAGGTTACTTATTTTTTAAAACCATATATTCCTCCGCTAGCTCTTGAATCATGTCCCCTTCCTTTAGAAGAACTCGTCCTCGAGTGCTTGCCCTCATTCACGTCCTCAGAGTGAAATTCATATATATCTGACACATTGAACGTCTTCGAAATACTCATAGTATTTGGCAAGTCTACCAGATAAGATTTATCATTAATCTTTCGAAGTATTTTGTACGGACCATATTTCTTTAATAGTAATTCCATAAGTAATATTTCCAGGATCGTATCATTACTCCACCCCTCAAAAACAACTTGTCCTCATGGTGTTCCTTTAATATCTTGAGCCACGTGATACCGAGATCCCATGTTCTTCTTTGCGCACAAACCATTTCTTGTTTCAACCAAACATTTGTATAAATCTGCCCAATAGAGATCATGTAACCCCACTTTAACCTCATAATCTGCCATCTCAATGTGTTATGATATGGCTTCCTTTCGTTTGTCGAATGTTGTCCATCAAGATCATTAGAGACATCTTCCTTAATTGGTCCGGTAATATCAGCTTCCTTCATAGTTAAAACATTCAAAAACTCATCCAAATTACTACCATGTCCTTCAATTATTTAAGTTGTGGCATGTTGTGTTGAAAACTTTACAATTTCCTCATCAAAACATGGAACCACTAGGTGTTGTTCTTCTGGTCTTGATCCATCATCACAATCTTCAGTGACGAAGATCTGTGATTTAGGATTTCATAGTAATGTGCCCACAACAACAAACACAGAATTAACTCCCTGTTGAGTGCGAAAAAGCCCAAGCATGAAATTCATTGACATATCAACCCAAGGACTCTCAGGTACGGGAAGGGGCATATAAAGACTTGTATTTTGTGCATTACCCTTTCCTTCTTGACACACGACACATCTCTTCACGAAAGCTCCAACATCCCTTTTTAACTTAGACCAATCAAATCGACTTTCTACACTCGCAATGGTCTTATCTCGGCCTAGAGCACTCAATCCTTTCGCATGTATCTCCTTAACCAGTTGACTCCTAAGGGGAGTCTTAGGAATACACAAACGATTACCTTTAAACAAATAACCGTCAAATAAAATAAACTCACCCTTATGTTGCTTGGTTTCGAGCTCCATTTAAATGTTACCAAAATCTTCATCACTTGTGTACAACTTCTTGATTGAATCGAAACCCAAAACCTTGTTACAAATGGACACCAATAAAGTGGTCTTTCTACTCAAATAAATTTGGTGTTGAATATTCTTCAATGGTGGCAAAGTGACCGGTGTATCATCCGCCACAGTCTTACCAAATTCAGCTAGTAAGGGTTTAACTACCGCCGGTATTGCATTCTCCATGACATCTTCTACGCCTTTCACAACTAAGGCATAAGAAACTCCCGTCTCCTTCCTTTCAGCTTGAAACTCCTTTGGTGAAGCCACCAAAGTTACCAAAGTCTTGCTCTATAATTTCGTGTTAGGAAAGAAGACACCTAAAGGTAACATAGCAATAGTTTTTCCGCTCTATTTAAATAGATACATATTTGATTTACCTTGGTGTATAGAGTCCACATCATGTTGCCATGGTCTTCCTAACAATACATGACATGCCTTGATATCAACAATATCACAAGTAACCAACTCATTGTAATGCTCCCCAATAGCAAGAGGAACCTAACAAGTCTCGGTTACCTTAAGTGCCGAAACCTTCTCGATCCACCGATAAGGACTAGGATGGGGTTCGCTTGGAAGCTTAGGCAAACACAAAGTTCGTTGAACAACATATGTAACTTGTTCCGCCTCTTCGTCTAAAAGCTCAGCATACTCTAACTCGTCTTCTTGAAACGCATTCGCCACTTTAATATTTATAATCTCGGGCAATATCTTAGGTGAAGGCTAACCCTGAACCGCCTTGACCTTGGTTTCATCAACATGAATCCCCTTCGCTTAAAAAGAACTTGCCCTTGGGTTCTCAATATCAAGGGCTTCATCAACATCGAACACCTTCTTATGACGAACCTTATCTTTAATAGATTTGCGCTTCACATCCACTCGAAAACCTTTATATTTTTTACACGTCTACCATACTTCCAACGATCAATCCATGACCCAAAACATCGGGTTGTGTGCTCCTTATCAGCGACCCCCAAGTTTTCAATAGTAATAAAAATAACTACTTTGTTTGGCATTGAAAACTTAATTTGATTTTTAATAATCATCCTTAAAATTAACCCATAATCTGAATCACGAACGTTTAAATTATGGACGCATTTGAAATCCGTTTTTAGCTCACAATTAAAACCTTTCACATCTTCATCATCATTAAAACCTATAATTTCTTCACAAGTCTTCAAAGTACCAACTTTATTTGTTGTTCCAAACGATAAAGTCAAAATGTTGTCATCATGTTGTGTATAACATTGAAGGTCTTGGATTTTCTTAATGTATTCATCAACAACCTCGACCTTCACATTATTTTTTCAACTATAACCTCGGGTTTTGGTAATTGTGGTGTTACTTTGGGTGGAACCATAGAAATTCTCCTTCTTTCCCATGAAAAAAGGTAGAGATCTCGTTTAAACTCATACTTGCTATTAACCTCACATCGCCAAGGTCTTCCTAATAATATATGTCACTCATCAATATCATCCACAATACAAAGTATTTCTACTTTATAAGACTTTCCTATGGTCACGGCAATCCTACAAACTTGGTAACCTTCAATTAGACAAATCTTTATTGGTAACTTTAAAAAATCTACCAATTTTCTTGTAACCAAAATATTTATGCTATAACCATCAATAATTAAAGAACATACCGAATTATTGATTAGAATTTTCAAACGAAAAGTGTTGGTTGTAGGTACTCAATCCTCCTTTTCCTCCTCCCATTCAATTCTTCCATTGTTGAACGGGGATTGGTTGCTTGCACAATTGCCTCCAAAATCGCCTATGGTTGGACGAATTCTACGACCTTCGTGTTTTCTACCCTCGTGATTCTTGTGGATTAATGCCCCATCTACGATCACATAACGTAGTTCTTGTAGCATGGTGTAAAACCTGTCAAGTTCTGACATGGATTTGGTAAAACCATGATCCATGTACTCTCCAGACCATACCCCACCAATAGTATGGTTTTTAAATCTTCTAAATCAGTCACCATCTAGGATACTAACAAGCTCTAGATACCAACTGACACCAGAACGGAAGCGTGCTATAAACCCTAACTAGGGTTCAAGACGAATCACAAAAGGATAAAAGACTAAAAGTCTATGAATTTTTTTGATTATTGAATATTGAATGACTAAACCATAAACCCAAGCTCTATATTTATAGGAGAACTAAACTTGGAGAAAAAGTCTAGAATAACAAAAATATGAAAACCAAATAAAAGTCAATAAACAGAATATGGTTCATATGGTTCATATTTTGTTATTAATATTAAAATTCTCCATCTTTAAGGTTACTTATTTTTGGAAACCATATATTCTTCCGCTAGCTTTTGAATCATGTCCTCATCAACACCAAATTACAAAGCCATCGGCTAATAATCCAATTACTGTAAAGACCAGCAATATCTTTTCATGGGATAAGATCCTGATGACAAGCAACAATGTGATTTTTCATGACATCTACCACAGATTGTAAACTTCTCAATGTTACCAGCAGCTAATTTATCACCAAATCAGGACATTTGAATGATTGAGTCCTACGTTCCTTAGAACTAAGTTTCTTGATAATCTGGTTTCTTGATATACAACTTGAGAAGCTCTAACTTTCAGACTTGATAATCTCATCTTAATTGTATTACATATCAGTTTTAGTATAACCTTCCACTCTCTACTTTCATCCATGAAAATACTATCTTGCCATATGAAGTATGTATTAGAAGCCAAGCACAATCTCCTAATCACACTCCAAATATTAATTCCATTATGCTTATTCGTCATCTAATTGATAATACAATTCCATGTATTAGCAATCACCTGATAATCTATTCTGAGCTGAATTTCTTTCCAAATTTGGTTGTTGTATTCACACATGAAGAATATATGATCATGCCTATCAGCATTCCGTGTACATAAAGTACAAGTTATCATATGATAAATTCCTCATTGTTCAATTCTATAATGTGTAAGTAGCTTACTTTGAATAACCATACATCATATAAAGGTGTATTTACAGGAAAAGAGAGCCCCATTATACTTCTGCATCTTGGCCATATAGATCATCATAAACTCTTTTGATATT
>BQNB010203056.1:0-10790 GCA_026074375.1 Tanacetum coccineum
AAGGGCAGCCTGTATGACACTTGCTGGAAAAAGTGTACAGTTATGAAGAGACGCTTCGCAAGGTAATTTTGCGACTGAGTTGAATGTTCCTGTTCATATCGTCTATGTATACTTATAATAAACTATTCATTCAGTGTTCAGAGTCTATACTGCAATGCAATTTGTTATTGGAGACTTATTTAGTACCTACTTCGTTGGTAAAAGAAATGGAGGCAAAAAGGTAAAGGGATCCAAACCAAATGGATACAACAATGCAAATTTTAGAATGGAACATGAAAGCACCATTAGAGATCATATATGAAGCATATGAAGGTGAAGAAGAGGACGAGGTAAATAACGACAACAATATGGTTTCTAATGATAAAGAGATTGTAGGTTGCGAGAGATATCCGTCATTATCATTGTCCTACCCAGAAAGTGATAGCTCCTGGGATGGTGATTTCCCAATGGACTTGCATTCGACTGTTTGCTAGTAGACCCGGGTTGAGAACAAGACAATACTTGGAGAAGACATGTATGCCTATGATGATGTGTACAATAGTACGAGTGTGGTTCTGCCACCTAAAGAGATCAAGGCTAGCATCTTGAAATTGAAGATAGTCAAGGTTCTGTCTATATATATAGCTGATGTATTTAGAAGTTTAGTTTTTGTCTTTTATTTTGAACTTTGTTTAGTAAAGTGTAACAGTGACATTAGAAGATGCAAATATGTGTGACACTATATAAGTTGCTTATTCCAAGTGTATGCTAGGGGATCTCATTAATTTATTTTCGGTAAATGCCTCATGAGTAGTACATTTCCTCAACTTACAAAACAAATATGCCATCAACATTTACATGAAACCCAACATGTTTTCCGACTAACATGTTCTAACTAACATGTTTAATATTACATTCACAAACGGAATCATACGATTAAAATTAGTTTACAAACAACCGTACGCATTCGACCTCCTGATAACTCAACTTAAATTCCATATTATTATATACCTACTTACTTAACCACTACGCCTCACATTTCAAATATATGCGCAAGCGCCATTTCAAAAACCCAGTCCAACAACACATTATGCACAAAACAACTAAATTAAACCCGTCACCTTTCAAATACATGAAGTACACCACAAAGCATTTGACGAATCTTATCAATACCACAAAGCATTTGACGACTCTGATCAACAATAGACCGACAAAGATACTATCCGTCTGTTTGCAAACTTCGTACCCCGATCACCATTTAATTATGGAAAACACATACGTCGGCCCTGTCATACCATAGTCATCAACCGTAATCATGCTCACATCTTTTTTTATTTACAAAAGAATAATCTTACAATTCGAATACTGACGATCTATTTTTAGTCAGAGAAATTAAATTATACGTCAACGCGCAGCCGATACAATGAGCAACAATTTGATATAACCAAGACCGAACTTCAAAAACAGCTAAATTATATGCACCCCCAATCGAACATGTCGCCTTTCAAATTCATGCCCAATTACCATTTCAAAACACACGTGAAACAACACACTACACGTGCAACACCTACATGCCCTGATGCATCGTGCGGGTCTGATATCCTCGTAAACTTAAAAATGACTCTTTGCAACAAAAATTTAATGATCAAATTTCTGAAAATGGTAAGGGGTGTTTGGGGCTGCATTTTGTTGTAGATTATCAGATTATTGCGTTTACAAAATGTAAATAATTTACTTTGAGTGTTTGGCAAGATAAAACTAAAAATCACTTATTTACGTTTTTTAGACAAAAAAGCGTAGTTATCCAAAAGCAGCTCTTCACCTGCTTTTGTGAAACGTGATTGTGCTTTTCCAGTAAAATTACCAAACTGCTATTTTTTTATCTCTGGTATGCTGCCGTTTCATTGAAAAAGAATATATATGAGCAGCGATAATATAAAGCATATAATTTCAATATAAGTTCCAACCCTAATCAATAGGCCCACTAGACTTACCCACTTGAATTGCATCTGATTTGCTTTATAAATCATCATAGTATCATACATATGTTTAAATGTAAACATGTCATGCATATATTAAAAAGAAAAATCAAAAAACAAGAATGTCTATTTTCGTTATTTTACGTATTGGGTTGTTGAATAATCTGATTTGACAAACACTCAAAAAACTGATTATCTGATTATTACGTTATCAAACAACATAATTAAATCCAAACACTATATTTTAGAAACACGTTTTCTAATCGCTGATTATCTGATTATTCATTTTCAAAACGCATAATCTATTTTAAATAAGCAACCCCAAACACCCCCTAAGTTAAGAACACAGTTACAAGCAAAGTTTTCTGAACCATGACTGAATCAGAATGGTACAAGTGTGAATACTAAGTTTGCAAAACCTTAAACTTCAGGAAATAAACTCTATTCTATGACTCTGTTTCCAAAACATAGTTTATTCCTAAGGTTGTCGAGAAAAATTATTTGTCAAAAACAGTCACTTCACACTTGCATACCAATAAGATAATTGAGAAATGCACAAAAGTTCTTGCCTATGTCTGCTAAGGATTGAGTCTGAACCAATCAATGCTTAATTTAAGAACAATAGGTCAGTGCATCGAGATTATCTAAAAGTCACTAAAGAGCACGTAGAAACACTACAGGAATTGTTAGAACAGGCTAGAGCTTTGAAACCTATAGATGAAAATCTAGATTATGCTTGTAAGTTTGTTTAGAGAATTCAAGAACTGTTAGTGTATGTTACTGCCTCTTGCCCTTTCACACAAAGCGGGAATAAAAAGTGGGCTCTCACAACAAGTCATCAAAGGAACAATAAGCCTTATGTAGACACATCAGGAATAAGCAAAACAGTTGTTAATAACACACAACAGTATGTAGAAAAACAAAACACTCAAAAGATTGATAACACTTTGTTGCCTTCTACAAGAAGAGTAAGCTATACTAATGCTAGCGGATCACAGCCTAAGAGCAATACAAGGAATGATAGAATCCAGCAACCATCAAGTAGGAGCGAGAATAATAAAGTAAAAGCCCAACATAGGAATTTTAAGCCTAGTTCAAATAAAAACAATTATGTTTCAGATTGTAATGCAAATGTTAAGAATCTTGATTTGTCATTGAATTCTGCAAATGTTTGCCTATCATGTAATGAATGTTTGTTTTCTACAAATCATGATACTTGTGTTGTTAATTATCTTAAAGATGTGAACAAACGTAAAAAGGCCAAATCTGTAAAACAAAAAGAAAAGATTCAATGGAAACCAACTAGAAGGGTCTTTACCACTTTAGGACATAGATGGGTACCGACAAGAAGAATGTTTAGTGTGGCAAGGAAATCTTGCCCCCTTACCAAAAACACTCCTTCCACTATAGTGCCTTTAGTAACTAGACTCCAAACCATACGCATTTCAGCTGTAGCACCTAATACTGAAACACGAATGCGATATTCCATAGCCAAGAACTCTCTGATAAGAGCTCACACAAATTGCTATGTTCATCCATTCCTTAAGCCAAACTTTGCTCTTGCAAGAAATTATGAATCTCCAGAACGATCATCCTAGAAGCTTGGATTTCTAGGAGTTACTTAGGATTGCTAACAGTATGGAACCCAGTTAACAGTTAGGGATCTAGAGTTTTGTATATATTTCCATTTTTCTTTGTTTCTTTTTGTATAGATTGTATAAATTGTTCTTTGGTACTTGGATTCTGGGTGTTCCAAACACATGACTGGTTAACGTGATAAGCTCATTAATTTCGTCTCCAAGTTCATCAGTACTGTTAGATTCAAAAACGATCATTTTGCAGCTATTATGGGTTACGGAGATTTATAGATTGGCAATGTGTTGATTTCACGAGTTTACTACGTCGAAGGACTTGGTCATTATCTATTTTCAATTGGGCAATTCTGTGATTCAGATCTTGAAGTGGCATTCGGAAAACACACGTGCTTTGTTCGTAACTTGGACGATGTTGATCTACTTTCAGGGTCACGTGGTTCTAATCTTTACATAATCTCACTAAATGATATGATGAAGTCTTCTCCCATCTGATTATTATCCAAAGCCTCAAAAATAAAATCATGGTTATGGCATCACGTTGTTTGTCTCATTTGAACTTCGATACCATCAATCATCTTGCAAAAGAAGGTCTTGTCAAAGGTTTGCCAAAGTTAAAGTACACTAAAGATCACTTGTGTTCAGCTTGTTAAATGGGAAAGAGCAAGAAAGAATGTTACAAACCCAAACTTGAACCAAGTACAAATGAAAAACTTTAAATGTTGCATATGGATTTATGCGAGCCAATACGGGTGGAAAGCATAAACGGGAAGAGGTATATCTTAGTAATTGTCGATGATCATTCCTAGTTTACATGGGTGAAGTTTTTGAGAACAAAAGACGAGACTCCAGAGATAATTATCAAAATTTTAAAACAAGCTCAAGTAAGTCTTACAGTAACGGTCAGATATCTTCGCATAGACAATGGAACAGAATTTGTAAATCAGACATTAAGATCATATATAGACGATGTTGGTATTACACACCAAACTTTGGTAGCATAAACTCCACAGCAAAACAGTGTCGTTGAAAGGCATAATCGCACGTTGGTAGAGGTTGCTCGTATTATGCTCATCTTTTCTAAATCTTCGCTGTTTCTATAGGCGAAAGCTATTGCCACCGCTTGCTATACTCAAAATAGATCCTTTATCCATACTCGATACAACAAGACTCCATATGAATTGCTTAGAGACCGTAAAGCAGATCTCAAGTATCTTCACGTTTTTGGTGCATTGTGCTATCCAACAAACGACAGTGAGGATCTTGGTAAACTAAAGCCTAAAGCAGATATTGGAATATTCATTGCTTACTCACCATCCGAAAATTCTTGCCGAATCTACAACAAGAGATCAAATGATAATGGAAACCATTCACGTACAGTTTGATGAATTAACCCAAATGGCTTTTGAATAATTCAGTTCAGGACCCGAGCTTCAACCTTTGACTTTTGGACATATTAATTTAGGACTCGTACAAAACTAGGTTGTTTCAACGTCAGCTAAACCTCCCTCAAAGAATGATTTGGATTTGTTGTTTCAATCAATGTTTAATGAATACTTCAAACCTCCAAGTGGTGTATCTATAAATATTTTCGCTGCAACTCTACCTCCACCAGATATAGCCGGGGCTTCTTCTTCTACTACCATTGATCAAGATGCTTCATCTCCAAGTACTACACCAACAACTAAAACAACAACAAATCCAATTCAGGCTACTAAAGTTTAAGAACCAAATAATGAAGATGCACAGTTTGATAGTGATACCTTTACAAATCCATTTGCTCCTCCAGTAACCAGCTCAACTGAGTCATCTTCAAGGATTATAGACACTTTAAACATGCATACTTTCCAACAACCTCAAACATACATCAGAAGATGGAAAAAAGATCATCCGTTAGTGACAATCATCGGCAATCCATCAAAACTTGTTTCTATAAGACGCCAACTAACTACCGATGCCATATGGTGCTACTTCTATGCCTTCTTAACAAAAGTCGAGCTAAAAAATTACAAATAAGCCATGAAAGAATCTTGATGAATTGAAGTCATGCAAGAAGAGATTCATGAGTTTGAGCGACTTGAAGTATAGGAGTTAGTTCCAAAACCATCTAGAGTTATGATCATCAACCTTTAATGGATATTTAAGGTGAAGCTAGATGAATACGGGAGGTGTTGCAGAACAAGGAGTGATTAGTTGCTAAGGGTTATCTTCTTTGCACCTGTAGTACGCTTGAAGCCATCATAATTTTCTTACCATATTCCGCTCATAAGAATATGATGGTTTATCAGATGGATGTGAAGATGGCATTTTTGAATGTGATTTTAAAGGAAGAGGTGTATGTGAGCCAGCCGGAAAGGTTTGTTAATCAAGATCATCCGAATCATGTATTCAGATTGAAAAAAGCACTATACGGTTTGAAACAAGCTCCACATGCCTGGTACGACCTGCTCTCCAAATTTCTTCTCAATCAGAAATTCATCAAAGGTGTAGTCGATCCGACATTGTTCACTCGGAAGGAAGGCAAGGATCTTATATTGGTACAAATCTATGTAGATGATATAATATTTGCCTCTACAAATCCAATTTTCTGTGATCAATTTGCAAATGAAATGAGTAAACGTTTTAAGATGTCAATGATGGGAAAAATATGATTCTTTTTTGGACTTCAAATTTCTCAAAATCCCAGAGGCATCTTCATAAACCATTCCAAATATGCACTAAAAATGTTAAAGAAATACAGTTTAGAAAGCAGTGATACTGTTGACACTCCCATGGTGGAAAGGTTAAAACTTGATGAAGATCCACAAGGACTCTCCAGTTGACATACCGTATCCGAAGTATGGTCGGCTCTATTATCTATCTTACAGCAAGTCGTCGCGACTTAGTGTTTGATGTCTACATGTGTGCCCGGTATCAGGCAAAGCCTACCGAAAGGCACTTAACTGCGGTTAAACGAGTCTTTCGATACCTAAAAGGAACTATTAATATGAGTCTATGTTATCCGAAGGACACCGGATTTGAACTAACAGCTTTTGCAGATGCAGATCATGCAGGTTTCCAAGACTCGAGACGAAGTACTTCGAGAAATGCACAATTATTAGGGGAAATGCTCGTTAGCTGGTCATCCAAGAAACAGAAGTGTACTGCAATATCAACAACTAAAACAGAGTACATCTCCTTGTTTGGCTATTGTGCACAAATCCTCTGGATGTGCTCACAGTTGACTGACTATGGAATTGACTTTAATAAGATCCCGTTGCACTGCGACTCTAAGAGTGTCATTGCCTTGTCTTGCAACACCGTTCAACACTCCAGGACAAAGCACATTTTTGTTCGTTACCATTTCATAAACGAATAAGTTAAAAATAAGGTTGTTGAGCTATACTTTGTCAAGACTGCTTATCAATTGGCGGATATCTGCACAAAAGCACTCGCAAGAGAACGCTTTGGATTTCTCATTAACCGCCTAGGCATGCAAAGCATTACGTCGGAAGAGCTGAAACATGTTGCAGAGTCAGATGAAGAGTAATGTTCATTACTACTTCATGTATCCTTGTATAATATGTAAAATAGTTTAAACAAAAACTAAAAAGGATTTTTAATTTTTTATAAACTTTTTACAAAAACAAAATACAAATATATAAAACCAGAAAAGAAAGTATAAAATCAAAAAATTTGAAAAAGCCAAAAATAATCTTCTTGACATGTCTTTCAGTATCGATAATATCTATGTTCTTAAAAGTGTCATTCAATAATGACACGGGTTTATAGATAAAGTTCAACTGAAAGTTTAAAACATATTAAAACATGTCAGATAACAACCTGGTCTTCAGATAAAAGGAAGATGCACGCTTCAGTGCGTTGATCCTTCACAACAAAATGAGAAATTTTTTCGGTCTTGAGTTTATCAACAAAACATTCAACGTTTTGAAACTCAAGAAATGGCTTGTATACAATTAGTGCACAACCCGGGCTTCTAGATAAGATAAATGTACGTGTCAGTTCAATTATTCTTTAAAAAGAAGAGAAATTTTTCTTTGACCGAACAATTTTTATTTTTAAAAAATGATCTTATAAATCAAGTTCGAGTTAATCAATCTTCAAAAGCTAGAAATAAATTAAAATCAGTTTTGTCATCAATGAAAAATGTTTTCAAAGAAAATTCGAACTCTTGAACAAATCCAAGAAATCTATAAATAGACTACGGGTCATTGTTCGATGAGGAGATAGTGCTTAATCAGTAAATTTTCCAACAAGTGCTTAAAAGAAATTCGAACTCTCGAACAAATTCAAGAAATCTTTAAATAGACTACGGGTCTTTGTTCGAGGGGGAGACAGTGCTTAATCAACAAATTTTCCAATGAGTGCTTAAAAGAAATTCAAACTTTCGAACAAATCCAAAAAACCTTTAAATATACTACAGATATTTGTTCGAGGGGTAGAAATGAGCTTTCAAAATTTTTAAGTCACATTGCTTTCAAAACAAGTCACGGAAAAGAATCAGGAAAAGTTTTCTTAACTTAAACGGGACATAATTTGAGGGGGGGTTAATTTATTTTAACTCCAAGGGCTTAGAATGTCATAAGTTAATAACTTTAGGGCTTAAAATTAATTTGAGAATAAGTATTTTGGGGTATAGAAGCTATAAGGGCTTAATTTAACAAAACCTAATAATTGTTTATAACTTAGGTAAAGTTTTAAAAGGATTTACAAAGTTTTCTAAACCCTAAGGACTAATTCTGCCAAAACCCAAAACTTTTGATGGAAAAAGGTTGTCAAAACGGGTCATTGTTTGAGGGAGAGTTAAGTCAGTTAACTCCAAGGTCTACCGATGCAAAGTTTATATAACTTTAGAGACTTAAGAATTTAATTGGAATTACATACCAACCCTTAGACGAGATAAGACCAGTTTGACCGTTTGACCATAGTTGACTTTGAAATGTGACTTTGACGAAATAATTTTTGACTACGGCCATTGGATGAATCTCACACTTTACACCACTGTGCACCCGAGTATTCACATACTCTTGCGTTAATCTTTGAATTATGTATACTGATGAAAGGTCTAATATATTAGCACTTGTACTACGCGTGTTATACCCGAGGCATCTTATCTCATTTGAGATTCACATCCAACGTTTTGATGTTCTTAAACACATTCTTTCATAAATCTTTTGTATGTTCAACAACATATAGTGTTCGAGTACAATTTTTTCAAGAATTTCTCAATAATAATTCAAAAACTTTCAAAAAATTGTGTACTCGACACTATCTCCATCCCCCAACATAACTTGTGGTGTCACACAATCTCATAAGTGGTGTCACACATGTGGTTTCTTGAGGGGGAGCGAAAGAAAATGTTCCAAATAAATTATGCTAAATTCGTATAAACATATTCTCCCTGGAAATCTTTCAACATATATATTTTAATCAATTGATATCCAAAATATCAAAAGATTTGTTATTTTTGAAAAGGGGAGAAAATGTGATTAAAATATATGACTAAAAGATGTGATCAATTAAGACTCAAGTGCGGACTCTTTCCTCCATGTACGAAAAAATTTCAAATCTCGATGCACATGTGTAGGGGGAGTATTTCAAAAAGTAAAACTGTAAAAATGCTAAATGTTTTGATTTATATCACAAGTAATTTGATTGATTTTCAAAAAGATTTTATGGTTACAATCAAATACCCGACAACCAACTAAGTCACGATGATTTATGAAGTCATAAGGTGGTCAAGGTTAGGTATTAGTCCTATGATCCAACCAGATTCGGAGGGATCTACCCAAGGACATTCCATAGTTAGAAATAGTTGTCCTTAGGTATGATTTAGAGAAGAATGAGATTAAGGGAATAATGTTGACTAAGGCATGAGATATCACCGGAACAATCACAACATGGTGCTAGTAAGGACGTCTTGGTAAACATTGAAGGGGTTAAAGAATGAAAAAGAAATTTAAGTATAAAGGGTGAAAAGAAAAAACCATCCATACACTCAGGCAAAAACCGAGTCAATACATATGCTATCAGAATCACAAAGAAGATGTCTGGTATTGAAGATAGACATCATGTACCTAGTGATGTAATGCACAACCCTTCCCATCCATTCAAGTTTCTCTCAAAAGATACTTGTCTCATTTGTCACGGAGATACACACATTATCTATTGACTTTCTCATTCCGAGATACACACAATAAGGTCTTTAGAGTAGTTGGGGGTTTAATGACTACAACCTAGATGCCCGATTTTTGTGAACAACGGGAATAAGATCATAGGAAGTATAGGTTAGGCTGCGATTACAACTCAGGCCTGGTGGTATTAGAACCACCATAAAAATGTTAATATAACATTGCACTAGGAAACCACATCATCAATGATAATTGTCATGACGGTGACGGGTTTTAAACTTCTGTTGTCCCAAAATGTTCACTAAGCATTTAAGCAAAGCTATAAACCGAGTCGCCGTAAGACCTAGGAACCTTCTTACTACTTGGACCACATTGCAACTAGTTGAATGGTTGAAATATATACTATATAATATATATAATGCAGAAAATCATTTATAAATATTCAGCATAAGTAAATGACTAAAGTATCCTTGAATCAAAGAACCGACCCGGAACCGAAAGAACCGAGAACCAAACAATGCATATTTTAAGCAGAGGGGTCTCGGATGGGCGTGCAGTAGGTGCTGTCGCACATGGCCTCCACTTAAAATGGGCCACATTATTATTAGTTTTTGCATATACATACGTATAATACTATACATATATGTGCATATAATTCAAGTTTATATGCAATTTCTTTTTAGTTTACAAGTACAATAGGGCCTCTATGTTATTATTGCCTAGGGCCACCTAAAACCACGAGACCGCTTTGATTTTAAGAACCGAGAACCGGACCGAAGTGTGTGTTTCGGTTCCCTTCGGTTCTCGGGTTCGGTTCGGGTATTTTGGTTCTTACCCGATTGGAACCGAAAATTTCTAAATTATTAACATAAACTTCAAAACTGAACGAACACAGTAAAGGTCCCATGCAATGGACAAGTGATCTACACTGAAACCGTATTATTAAATCCCTGTTCGTTTAAAATACGTTTTATTATTAGCGTGGTTATGGTTCTTGTAAGTTTTTAGCATAGGTATATACTTCTTATTTTGCTAAGTTGTTTTGAGAGGTGCATGCTTTTGTCTTCTTAGCTCATACTATCTCTGTATGGAACATAAGCTGAAAGATG
>BQNB010203057.1:0-10789 GCA_026074375.1 Tanacetum coccineum
GTAAGAGACACAAATGGCAAGTTTTTAAATCTTTTGTTCGAGTTGGGAACCAACAAGTTCACCGGAAGTTATTATGATAATACCTCAATTGAGAATATTATATTTTGGTATTTTTACCAATTTGTGAATTTTATTTCTTTTTATGGAAAATGTTTTTATATTTTTGGTTTTTTCTTTTGTTTTTAGATGATAATTATACTAATAAAAGAAACTAAAAAATATTTTTGTACTTTTTATATTTTTATAGAAGAAAATATTCACAGATTCAAAAACAATTTGTCAAACGTAACGATATTCTTTTTCACAGCCTCCCCGGCAACGGCGCCAAAATTTGACTCGCGCGAACTCACCCCTTTTATATGTACCAATAAATATCAACACACAATAAGGATCAGAATCACGCGAGACCAATGAAACCGGAAGCAGTATAGAGTGTTCCCGGGTCGTTATGTCCCAACGAGGCTAGAGATGGAAAATCGAAAGACGATTGATGATCGATGTTTGAATATGACAAGGAATGATTGGGCACTAACACTGATAAGCAAATGCACATAAAACTAAGCAAAGAAAACAAGCTGGAACAAGCATAAAAGCTAGAATTGGTAAAAACACTTAAAACTTTTAAACTAAGACACAAAATAGGCTCAAATAAGCTTAAGACAAGACAAAATAAGCTAGACTAACTCTAAATAAGCAAATTCAGCAAGCAATTAAACTAATTAAACAAGAAAAACACAGCAGTACTAACAACAGTACTAACAGTATTAACTAACAGTACTAACTTGGAGTTAGTACTGCTAGCTATAAGTTAGTACTGGTAGCTTAATTATCAAACCACAATGAACAAGAAATAAGAAAATAGCTAAAACAGATATTTTAACTATCCCTAAAAGCCACTCGCATAAGAATTTAGGCAACTAGATTAAACTAAAATGGCAAATAAGCTAAAAAGCTAAATCTGATCAACTACTAAAATTGCTTGAAAAGGCGAATAACTTACGCCAAAAGAGAGTAAAGAAATGTTTAATCTACTCTAAAAAGCTAAGGAAATCTTAAATAAGCCGAAATAACAAGCTGATAAGCTAAAATGAACCACCAGTACTAACAGTTTTAACTAACAGTACTAACTTGGAGTTAGTACTGCTGGCTTTAAGTTAGTACTGCTAGCTTTAAAAGTTCCAAAATAGAACTAGCAGTACTAACTATGGGTTAGTACTGCTAGTTGAAAATACCCCTGAAGGTTTTCAAAAATCATTTTTTTTCTTTTTATATTAAGCTGAATTGATCCTAATTTATTAAAAACAGATTATCAAATTACAAATTAAAATACTTATAAGCAGACTTTAATCAAGAATAAGCACTTAAATAAGCCAAATCATTCTAACAGTATTAACTAAGCATACTACCAGTACTAACTTGGAAAGTGACACAAACTATTTTCCAACTAGCAACTAAGCAGGATAAGCACTAGACATCATGATAAAGCATAAATAAGCAAATATAGGTAACAACTAAGCACTATAAGCAATTCTGCAGTAAATAGAAAAATAAGAAACAGAGAAACTTAACAACACCTTGCTCAAACCAGGGCAAAAAACAAGAATCTACAAGCTCAGCTTGTATAAAACAAGCTAGTGATAGTCCATAACCCATTGCCATGACCTGCTTCTCATCCATAAGCTGTGGTATATTTGAGTGAAGAATTTTCTGTGACTTTACTTAGACTCTTAGTATTATAAGTTAAATCAAAGTGAACTCATATGAATTTTTATAAGACTTAAAAAAATTAAGATAAATGCTTTTAAAAAAGGAAATACAAAGATTCAGAAATAGGATCTAAAAAAACTCCAAATTTGCATTTAAGAAGAAAATTAAAGAGTTACCAAGACTTGGAAAATTAAATTGCATAAAAATAAGTCTGAAATGTAACTAAGAGCTATATAAAAAATGACTTTTTTTTCTTGGGATACAATAGCCCTATTTATACTAAAACGAATTAAGGTCTTGGTTTCTTGGTCTTCCTCCTCTTCTTTCTTTTGTGTTTCTTTGTAGAGACAAAAACCAAGTGTGCTTGTTGTGTGAGGTAATTCTAAAACAAATCCCAGCCTTAAATTTCTTTTGTGCTTCTTTTGAGTCAATCACAGCCATCAAAATTACTTGGAAATGGTGAGGGATTGCCAACATGGCAATTATAAGTATGGGGGGGGGGAATATGTGGAGTGGTGAAATGATTTTTATCTAGGGTGTTTGAGTGGTTGTAGCAGGTAAAAGTATTGGAAGACATCCCAAGTTGCAACCTGGTTTTGTTGGCGGGAAAGATGGAGTTTGGGAAGGTTGGCAGCTTTGGCCCCTCATCTCTTATAACCTCATTGCAAACTTTGCCCCTTTTATGATACAACTTTTAGGGGTTTGGCAGAACTGGCCCCTAAAGTTATACTTCACCCATCAATTTTATCGATTCAGCCCTTGTCTATTGTAAACACAACTTGAGGTTTGTGTGCAGTTTTTTAGTCCCTCAAGTTGTATTATTCTCATGTGGCTGACTTTTTGACTTTGACTGACTTTGGCTTCGATTTGACTTTGTCTTTTCCATCCCATGCTTGGTTTGGTCGTTTTTTGGCTTTCTTTTTGAATATCCGTTCCTGCATATTCAAAATTCAAAACATACAAATTCAATGTATCTTTGAGGTACTTTTTAGCTTTTAAGTCCGTTTTATTTGAAAAATGGTATGTGTATAATAAGCACATACCAGATAGCACGAAGATGGAGGCAACAATAGTTTGGCGGTGGAATAGTTGATTCTATTCCATAAAATGCATGTGTGACCTTCATATAGGGGTCATCATGAAAAAGTAAAAGAGTTGGTGAAGCTATTGGAACTAAACCAAATGAGTTATTTGAAGAGCTAGAATAAGTTTTTCCTGGTGAAGCTGGGACATAGTCCGGGGAAGCCGGGATATAGTCAGGAAAGTTAGAGGAAAAAACATCCTCAATATTGGAAGTAGGGTGGCTGGGAGAAGACATCACTATGTTAACAACCCAGTGGTAAATAATATAAGTTATTTATATAATAGTATAATAGATATGTACTTTACATACTATTTCAGAAATGTAGTGGCACAGAGGACTTTCTTGGATGGAAAAAGAAAAGTAGTTATAGTTAAGGTTTCAACCTTGTTCTCTATAACCGTGGCTCTTGATACCAATCTATAACACCCCCATTTTTGACATATAGCAGCGGAAGCTAATCTGAGGTATTATTTCATAGTACAACAGTCATAATCATAGAAAACGACTCAAAAGAGACGTTTTTAAAAGATAAGTTATCATTCATTATTTCATTAGAGTTTTTACAAAATAGAGGTTCCAAAATCTACATAAAAACATAAAGTTTGAATGATAACAATTTAGCCATCTTCAAGTCCGTGCCACTCCGTGCCATAAGTTTCTCAAATACCTGAGATAAACATGCTAAAAAGGTCAACACAATGGTTGAGTGAAATTCATAAGTTTATGTTAAACATTTTGAATACAAGTCATCATAACAGTGGGTTATGTTGTTATACACCCATAAGTGTAATAATTGCAATGAGTACAATTATTATGGAAAACAGTATTATTGCCCTAAGCTCATGACACTGAGACCTTGAGATAATCAATAATCACAAAAAGTTACCCTAACAGGTGCCTTTGCCAAACACCCGCATAGTGATTCAAATGAAGTGCGTTTGGTTACCAGAAAGTATAGGTACACCAACGAGGAAGCTCAGTCCCAAATAGATCTATTCATAACAATCGCGCTTACTCCGAAAAGTAATTAACTGTTCATGATAGTGGGGTCTTAATGGCAAAAGTAAGGACTTAGGCAATAATATACCAGGATAGCATACAGTTGGAAAAATACTCGTATTCATAGTTTATAGCATGTATCCCCCTCGTGGGCTTATGAAAACATTATAAGATTTAAAATGCGAGGCTATGAACTCACCTTAACAGAGGAAATCTGATTGATGGCAAAAGTATATCAAGTGAAAGTAACGGCTTCGTCACGTAACCTGGGGTAATATGTCAAGTCTTAGTGTGTTGGTTTATGTTTCAAAACTTTATAAAGTTTAACGTATTACTTTAATTTATTAATTTATGGAAATATTGTATCACTGTTCGGGCCATCATAATTCAGAGGTCATGTAGTAAACGTTTGAGGAGCCAAGACACTTTAAATCGTAAATCCAGCAAACTCGTCAAAACGTATACCCAAATGAACTCCTCACATGAAGCTCCCTAGTAACGTGATACGATAAGATTTTAAGTTTCTTTAAAAGTTAGTCGATGATAAATTACGTTAAATATATAACGTAATTGTTTTATAATGCGTCGATCGATGATCAATAACGATAAATGTGTCGGGTTTTAATAAAGTCGAGTCTTATAATATTAATATATATTTTTATAATTTATATAAAAATATTATATTTTATATTTTTAAGAATACAAAAATGGCAATATATACCCTTGGTTTATAAACTTTTACAAGTTTAGTAATCACAATCAAACAACATATCACCTAATCAAACAAACAATCATCACTTTTAACATACAATCACTAATCATTGTACCAATCCAAAGTTTATCATAATACAAGTAATCAACCATGTCCAGTAATTCAAAATGAAATTCAAGCGGACCGGGTTCGATAACCCACCCCCCTTCCCTATGCTCGATAGACTGAATACGAATACATGGTCACATTAGGAAACGAATCCAAGATTGTACAAAATGGGGAAAGGTAAATGGAATTGCAAATTCTTCAGTCTATTGATCAAGGACCATTTTAGCTTGGAACCACAAGGGATGCCCTCGGAACTACCCCAGAAGGGAGGTGTCCTTCTTTGGACCAAAAAATGCCTCGTCATACATGAAAAACTCAGTGACACGGAGAAGAAACGATACGATGCAGATGTTCGTGCCACCAATATTGTGCTTCAAGGACTTCCCAAAGATATCTACAAGCTCATCAATCACAACATTGAAGCAAAAGCAATTTGGGCAACTTCAAAATGCTTCTTCTGCTGTTTCTGAAAAAACTCACAAAAGAAGATAGAGAATCTCAGTTGTACGAGATGAGATAGGAGCGATTCAAGGATCTTCCAGGTTAAAATATCAATGAGAACTAAGTTCGCATTTCACAATGCTTGTCAAATGACATGAGGAAAATAGGAGATAGACAATAGCCTAACATCAATGAACTCACAAGTTCGAGCACAATTACTCACATGAATGGGATAGGTTCGTGACAGCCGTTAAACTCAACAAAGGTCTGAAAGAGACAAATCACGAACCAGCTGTATGCATACTTAAAACAACATGAGAAGCATGCTGCCAAGATCGACTGATTATTGAGAGAATCACACAAGCTACGAATGATCAACTTGCATTTGTGTTCAATGGTCCCAACCTCATGCCCAAGGGGGGGGGGGAGCGGGATCACATGATTCCAGTCTCATCCTATATCCCTCTTCATCAACAAAACCCTCAATCACCTCACCACAATAACCACATGTAGCATCTCGTATTTTACGGTCCAATATTTTAAACCGAGCCCTTAAAGTTCGATATAACTTTTATGGAGTTTATTGTTTTTTGTTTTTTTAGTCCGTTTTAAAAAATCACAACATCGTCGTTTTAAGCTATGTTGCAAATTCGTGGCCTTGAATATTTATCCATTTTAATGTTTAAAAGCGATAATTCCTATATTATTAAGCTCGATAGCTTAATTTTATTTTTTCATTTTAAAATAACTTTTCGACTTTATTAACCCGTTTGACACGCGCGTTCGTGCACCGTTTCGGGCATTATGGTAAAAATAAATGTACGCGCGACTCGTTATTATTTTTTAAAGATCGTAAATTTATTATTTTTATGAATGTCGTCATTTTTTTCCTTGCCTTGAGCCGAACTCGCGTTTTAGAGTGTACAACTTATTATAAATGTTTTAAACTAAATTAATGCGGACGGAAAATTAAAAATAAT
Source organism: Tanacetum coccineum (assembly GCA_026074375.1). Lineage (NCBI taxonomy): Eukaryota > Viridiplantae > Streptophyta > Magnoliopsida > Asterales > Asteraceae > Tanacetum > Tanacetum coccineum. The sequence continues at coordinate 6,032 of BQNB010203057.1, forward strand.
TTCAGAAGTGAAATCCTGAGCCATGGTTGTCGTTTTTTTTTTTACATTAAGTAAAAGTATTATGTGTCAAAAATATAAAGATAAAAGGAAGGGAGGACTATTTTTGTCAAAAGCTCAAAATAAGGAACTATATAAATGGAATTTACTTCATTTCTTTTCTTTCAGTTTTATAACCAAAACACACACACTTTCCTCTCTAGCTCCATCACCACACCGTAAAACTTTCCGTTCATGGTCGAAAACCGCCACTGTCCGCCGTCGGCCGCTACGGTCACCGCCGCCGGAAAAACACGCCGTGGTCGTCGAAAAAATTACATGCAACCCGAACAACTTATATTTTCTGAATCCCCTCGTTATTTTTTACGTTTTCCACTAAAAATATACGACATGCAATGGGTATTTTTCTAGTTAGAGTTCGAGTTAATTCGAGTGTTTTTCGTTTGGTATGTGGGTTGTTCTTGGATGATAATTAATAGTTTCAAGCTCGGTTTTCAATTAGAAAAATAGTCGGTTTTTTGGTTTGGAGGTGGTTCGCGTTCGTCGTATGACAAGGGAGGAACAATCGAGTCCGATCTTGCTCTTGTGAGCTTGTAAGCATTCCTTTATGTTTATTATTGTCATTTTCTTGATTCGATTGTTTCGTGAATGCATGTGATGTAATTTGGGAAAATCTTTGCGAGTTATAGGTAAGATCGTATTATGGGTCGAATTGATTTGATCAAGAATTGTTTATAGGTCATAGTTAGACATATTAATAGTTGGAATGCTAGCTTAAAAATGAGTTTTTGATGTGTTTTGAAAAGTAATAAAAACGATCAAAACTTTGACACGGAAAACGAGGTCGAACATTTTATCAAAATTGATTTTGATTTAGGAATATGAAAGAGCTATTATTTAGTTCGTCTTCGGTAATTCGAACGTCCCCGTAACTCTTTAATAAAAAAGAAGTTATGGCCAAAAGTAAGTTTTGAATTCTTATAAATTTTGTTTCAGCTATTTATAAAAATAATAGGTTCTAGTCCAGATTTTCAATAGGCGATTTGAGCACGTTTCGTTCCGTTTCAAGCCATTCCGCCGAAACACGAAAGTTGTCCGGAATGTACGTTTTTCCTATAATCTCTCTTGTTTTGGACAAAGTTCACGAAAATGGATATAGCGGGTCAAAACCGATGGACAAAACTGTTCTTTTTTATTAAAATAGTCAGTTCTAAGCAGATTCTTGCTGGGGCTTTTGGTCATTTTCAGTCGATTTCGGGTCTCGTCAAAACTAAAAAGTTGTATATTATTTTAGAAACCCGATAAAATGACAAAGTTATATAGTTTTTAAGATTTTTAAATTGTGATTTTACAATAAATCGGTAAATAAACGAAAACTATACTTTTATAAACAAGATAACTAGTTTAGTTAAAACGGGTAACGAAATACTAAATTATAAAATATTATTTTATAATTCCCAACTATAACTTTTGTAAAGTCTTTAAAACGTCATTTATCTAACTCGTAACTTTAAAACGTGTGTTTACTTTTATGCAAGAACGTTTTATTTATTTAGTAAAGTGAATTTCGAAAACGTGTCGAATTATATTGTTACGATTATTTTCTTACGTTTCTTAAATAATACGTGTAAAGTATTATATGTTGCGACTTATTCTTTTGTTTGTTTGTCTTTATTATATGATTCGCCACATGAATTATATAATTGTTTCTTTTCATATGTAATATATACGGAATATATTACATACTTTGTGTATTCTTTTCGGTGTATTTTATTTAACCAACCACCAAACCCATCCAACCTGAAATTCAAATCCCTTATCAACGAGTCGCGTTGATGTACTCATCCATCGGTAAACCCCAAATTCATCATCCTAAGCTAATAGGATTTAGCCGTTAAATTAAGCTGCATCTTCTTGGTCGAGCTGTTCCATTCTCCGTTGTGCTGTGATAATTATTTGCATTTCTGCTAGTTCCTCTGCAACATCAAGGTGAGTTCATAGCCCCACCTTTTCATTTTTAATGGTTTTCTTAAACTATTTTTGGGGTGAGAATACATGCTTGTTTTACCGAATAACTTATCGGTTACTACTACATAAGCGTTACATGAATGTTTTTACTAAAGCTTTTGCTTATCTACCACATGATTTCTAATACATGTTTGATACATGCTTGTTTTATAAACTGGACACAAGAAACTTTATGGTATGCTGGACCCAAATATGAGGTCAATTGCATGAGTAGTTATTGCCAAAGACCCCACATCATGAACTGTTAATTACCTATAATGGGTGAGCGCTAGTACAAATAAATAGATCTATTGGGTTTGACAGCCCTGTCCGGGGGTATGAATCGAATCCTTTCGAGCACCCAGTCAACGGACAATTTGTATTTAGAATTTAGGTATAAGGCAATAATACCTAGTTATGGGGCAACATGAATTACATACAAGATATGTGTTAACGTCAAGGCTTCGGTGTCATGAGCTCAATGCAATCAAGATTTATACATTGCATTCGTTGCAATGTATTCTGTTGAATTATACTTTGAAATACTGTCGCTGGCTGATCTTAAACCTTGTGGTCCACTATTGAACATTACTTGATTTATTGAAACATTACTTGGATTTCGATAACAATTCTTCTAAATGTTGTAACGCTACTTTTCTTACAGAAATATTTCTTGAACTATTTCAATACTGCTTTTACTTAAACCTATGAATTCACCAACATTATTGTTGACGTTTTTGCATGTATTTTCTCAGGTTATTATATTGCTAGCTGAGCATTGGGAGCATTCGAGACGCGTGGATATCAACAAAACTCAAGGACTCAATTTTTTTCACATTCGATAACTATTTTTCCTTAGATAGACAAAATGAGTCACGATTGAAATCTGGTAATCTTGTTAAATCATAAATTATTGGGACCTAAATTTACTCTGATTTATTTAAATCGAATGTGACATTTTATCAAACGTCTCTTTTGAGGTCGTTTACTGTAACTTGTACTTTATACTATGAAGTGGCACCCCAAAGTGGTATTCCGCTGCGTTGTGATTTTATGGGGGTGTTACAGATTGGTATCAGAGCACTCGTTATAGCGAACTAGGTCGTTTTCAAAACCCTAGACTATAACCGTTTTTCGAAAAAAAAATTAAGAGTCATTCACCATTGTCCGATATCCGCGCGCACTTGCTCCCAGGTAACTTATATGCTCCCTTTTGCCTGCTTATCGATATTATATTAATAATGAATATATAATGCTTGGTTATTATTTTGCTCTCATACGTCTATCTTATGACGTCATATTGTTTACCTTATATCGGCCAGTTATATATTGACCACTCCCACCATCGCGTACTTTTTGTTTTCTTATTTTCTCCCTCGAGCGTCAATACTAGTATTATATATAGATACTCGTACATATGTGTATAGTACTATGGTACTTCTTAATGAGTTCGTTTACTTCGATATATTGTGAGCGATGCGGTGATCTCTGAAACATTAACGTGACTTTATCTATTTCCTTTTTGATAATATTGACATTCGGCGTACTTTGCCAATTCCACTAGTTATTTTATTGTTCGACCCCGAGTCCGAACACTCTTCTTATGCTTTTGAACCGCGTATGTTGTGTTTGTAATCCATTGTTCTGAAATCTTTCAGTTGATGGGAGTACGATTTTATCTTATCACCTAGGATCGTGCCGTATTTTGGCACTTGACTTTGGAACACGTTTGACTAACGTCTTATTATTTCTCTCGTTACTTGTTATGATTTTGAAGAATCATGCCGTCAAGAAGACACTCCTTATTACTTATTGTAGCATTGTTTTGATATTGTGTTTCGTGTCGGCCATGCCTAAGTAGGATGATCTATAATCGTCTTATTGAAATGAATTAGGACGCTTCTTCATTTGAATAAGGAAATTATAAATCACCGAACCATAAGTTCATAATTCATCACTTATATGGATTGGGACGCCTCTTTATGTAAGTGACGAATTATGAATGAGTGGGCTTATGTGTATCCGGCATAGCGTGCGTTCGTTTGTACGAATCATTCTTTGGGCTATGAACTTCTTTTGACTCGTGATTTGTTATATGGGTTTTTTTTTCGAATGTGTATCACCCGTCGCGAACTTGATAAGCTAATAGTAATGAACCCATAATTGCTACTGAGAATTAACGACTTGTTGACTTCTTCGTTTCCAATGGTTCTTCTTCAAGTCATGTATTTTATCCATCTTTTTAAGGGTTCTCGCGATATCCAATTCCTCCGCTTATGCACGTTGCATATATTTCATGCTTTGACTTTTGTTCATTCAAATTTCGTTGGAACCTCGACGAGGACCTAAGCATTTCCTCATCTCTTCATAAGTAAATCATAGACGAATAAGGCGAATTGAGCACCGGGACGACGCTCTCTTTAAGGTGGGTGGAATGTAATAACCGGAGTTTTACGACGCGTACGGCGATCGCGTGCCCGATGTCGTAAATAATTATTTTACGCGTTTCTATAAAAGAGTGTCGACATTCAAAATTTTATTTGTCGATAGTAAATATTTTATTATTTTATTTACGAATAATTTGAGAAGTTTTGATTATTTTTATTTTTGACGTTTCGCGAGTCAACGTTTGAACGCGCGTTCGTTAATGGTTTTGAGCATCGTAAAGATTTATGACGCGTCTCGTTATTATTTTTATGATCATAAAATATTATTTTTACGAGTGTCGTCTTTGTTCCTCGACTTTGGTCATAG
>BQNB010203060.1:0-10789 GCA_026074375.1 Tanacetum coccineum
GAAGAAGTGTTGTTTTTTGTGAAAGTTTTTTTCGAAAGATTATATTTTTAACACGAACGGAGTCAAAAGATTGTAACTTTTTCAATTTAGTTTATTTAAAAAACCTTAAAGTTTAAACCTTTTTAACTTAAAAACCCTAATTTTAACCTTAAACCATAAATTAAGTAAATAACCACTAACTTTCAAAAATCACCTTTTTAATATTAATTACCCATTAAAAAACCTTAACTCCTTTTTATTAAATTAATACTAAAAACATTTTTTTAAATATTTTTTTAAAACCCTAAAAAATACAAAACCTTAATTTTAAAAAACTAGGGTTTAGTTTTTAGTTTAGACTCACTTTGGGTTCGAAGGTTCGGTAGAGGATTGGTTGTAGGTAAACGGGCGATTTTGGAGGATCAGTTGGAGGGTGGTTCGGTTGATGGCTTATGACCGAATCTGGGGAGGTTCGGTTGGAAGATGCTGACCGATCCTGGGTGGATCGGTTGGGCTTCTATGACCGATCCTCGTGGGTCGGTCATGGTTGTTTCCGGGTTGTTTCCAAGTTGTTTCCGGTGATGTTTCTAGCTTAAAGATTGAATCTTTTTGCGAGAAAACCAAAAAAGTTTGAACCTTTATGTAAAAGTTTGAAAATTTATTCACGAAAACCACTAAAGACTTCGAATTTAACGTAAAGATTACATTTTTAGTGACTTTTGCAAAGTAAATTGCAAAAGGTCAAGACTTTATCTTCCGAAATCTCTAAAAATTACAACTTTCTTCAAAATTTAAAGCTTTGTCTTCAAGAACTTGTCTTTTTAGTCTTCATAATCTTTATAATCTTCAAGTTCTTCAAAGTCTTCAAATTTGATAACCTTCTTCACGAAAATCACTTCAAATCATCCCATGGCAATTTATACCAATTGATACAAGATTAAATAATCATACAAAATACTACACTAGAAAGTTTTAGAGAGAGAGAGTAGAGAGAGAAGCCACCTAGAGAGAGAGAGGTGGCATGGGTGATAAGAGGAGAGGGAGAGGAGAGAAAGAAAGAAATATTAGATTATAAGAAAGAGAAATCACCACTCTTAACCCTTCCTTGGCCCTCCTTTTATAGTAAGGAATGAGAGACTAGGAAGCAATTAAGGGTTTGTACTTATTACAACATATCCCTATTCTATTAATCTTTGATAAATAGATATGTAATCAACACTTTTCTGTGTTTCTAACACCATTCTTCCTAATCACTTATTTACCTTCTTACCCAACAAGTAATTTCATCTGTTCCACACACACTTCAAACATCTTCTTCCTAAACAATCCCGTAATTACATTTGCCCACTGTTTTCTCTCTTATTGGCAATGCGATTATAAACCCAAATCAATCCTTTGATTTCATTTTTATCTTCAGCATCTTCATCTTCAAGCATAAACCTTTCTACACATAAACCTTCACCTAATAAACCTCAAACCTTATCCTCAAAATGCCAACTCACATTCTCTTACACAATATACTATACTTGTACATGTAGTACTTCTATGTTCCTTACATTCCAAACAATATATCCCATATCTTTTTAAAACATTCTCCACCACATATCTACTATTCACTCTCTTCTCCATAACATTCAAATTTTACACACTCACACTTCATCATCCTCACTCTTGATCAAGCCATGTCATCAATCCAAGTTCATACACTCTTCCTTTCTCCACCCTTGGATTGCTTCTCAAACAAACACAACAAACACACTTTCTATTCTACCCTTGATCAAGCCACCTCATCAATCCAAACTCCCTCATTCTCTTCTCAACCATTGGATTGATCTCTTATCTCAAACAAACATAATCTCTCTCACAATCATACACTTCTCATTCAAACAACAAACACAGCCCTCTTATCACCTTTGATCTTTCCATATCACCTATCCTACTTACTTCTCTTCTTAACATCCTCACCCTCCATTTCAAACAAGATCAGGAGGCTCCCTTATGTTACATCATGACAACTCATTGCCAACCTACCCTTTGTTATCCAACATGTGCTTGAAAATTTTGAAATTTAAATTTGAAATTCTACCCTTTTCTCTCCAAGCAAAGCATATTCCTAGAATATTCCCTTGTACCTTAACTAGCATATCAAACCTTTAGTTGGATCCCATCTAAGCTAGTTACACTTTGAAGAATACCCAAACTACCCTTTTCCAATATCTCTTTTAACATTGGACAAACAAAAGTCTTTTAAATACTTCACAAACGCCTTTATCAAATGGCTATTTGAGTTGATTGACCTTGAGTGTAAGAGTGATTAAAAGGTCATAGCGTGAAGTACAATCAGGGGTTAAACAAGAGTGGGTAGTTAAAAAGCCAAAAACCTGAAAAAATAAGTTCGAGTCTCTGGCGCGCTGACACACGGCCAACGTGTTAGACACGAATTACGTTTACCCACTTTTGGGTTTTTGGCCTATAAATACCCCATCTTTGCCTTTGTATTCCTCACCTCATGCAAACATTCTTTCCTCTCTTTTTTCTTCTCTAATCCTCTAAGTCTAAACATCAAGTGTTCTTAATCTTCTTCATCTATTAAAGAACACACATCTCCGCAAGAGAGCCACACAAGTACCTAATCCATACTTGTGTGTTTTGTCAATGGTCTTCTTTCTCATATCCTTTCTTTAGAATCAACTCTCTAGGCTAGGTTAGGACTCGGTTCATCCATATATTTTTATCTAATCAAGTTGTAAGGGAAGTCTTGTATCCGTGGGATCAAGCTCAGGTCATTAGGGATCTAGTTGGGGTTTTGGAAAGCTTCCAAGGGTAAGGGTTTTGGAAGTTTGATTCTCTTAATCGGCAAAAATGGAACATCAATGTTTCAAAAGCTTCAAAACCTAAAGAAAGTGTTTTGGAAAAGGTTCACACGGGTACAACCTATTCTTTACAAAAAGATATGAAGTTTTCTAAGAAATCTCAACATTTTGAAACATTTTCTCCTCTAAAGGGTTTTAAGACAAGAGCTTCACATGCAAAGAATCAATTTTTTGAAACATCACACTCGTGTTTTACACTGGTAAAACAAGTGTGGAGGCTAATTAAGGAATCTCAAACTTTTGGAGCGTCTACTTTTCAAAAGAGTTTTAAGACAAATACTTTAAAAGGAAAGAATCAAGTTTTTGTCACTTTACATTCTCGTTTTACACCGGTAAAACAAGTTTGGAGACCAAAGCAAAGTCATTTAAAATCTTTCAAATATTCCAAATCAGAAATGCTTTCGATGCAAAACAAGAATGACTTTGCTTCAATCATCAACAAGAAAGGAAGATTTTCAAACGATTCAAAAATGAATTTTTGGAATGTTTTATCAAATGATAATAACAAATGGAAATCTACTTCGTTAACAAGATTTAAAACTTCATTTGAAACACCGAGTTTCAAAAATCAATGGAATATCAAGAGGAATTTTAAATCTCCGTTGATTCCACGAGAGCTGTTTTCAAATGAAACACCGGTTTCAAGCCATCGTCTTGACACAACTTTCAATTGGTTTTCAAAATTTGGTAAACCCGTTAGCACCGTGCTTAAATGGGTTCCAAAAGTTATTGTCTAAATTCAATGTCATTGGTTTGTAATCATATATCAGATTGCAACCCGTGCTTTAAATAAAAGGAAAATGCACGTTTCAGTGCATTTATCCTTAACAACAAAAAGAGAAATCTTTTCGGTCTTGAGCTATTCAAAGTTTTGTAGCTCAAGTCAATGGTTTGTATTCAAATGTCAGATTGCAACCCGGTCTTCAAATTAAAGGGTAGTGTACGTTTCTGTGCGCTTTACCTTAAAAAGAAGAGAATTCTTCTTGTTTTGAGCAAAAATTATTCAACTTTTTCAAGAAGATTTTCAAAAATCTTTCAAAAAGTTTGCTCATCAAAAAGGTTTGTTATTAATTTTCAGATAACAACCTAGTTTTCAAATAAAAAAAAAGTGTACGTTTCAGTGCGCTTTATCTTTAAAAGAAGAGAAATCTTCTTTGTCCCAAGCAATTTTTTATCAACATCTTTTCAAAAAAAGTATGCTCGGGACATACGACTTCTAACCATTTAAAAAAGATTTCAAAAATTTTCAAAAGTTTGCCACCAAAATGGCTTGTTAAATTTCAGACAACAACCCGGTTTTTAAATAAAGAAAAGTGTACGTTTCCTTGCGCCTTATCACTAAAAGAAGAGAAATCTTCTTGTCTCGAGCCAATTTATAATCAAAATAATTCAAAAAGTAACTCGGACATAAGAATTCAAATGTCAGCTAGGCCACTCAGTTTTTCAAATAAAGGAAATGTACATTTTTGTACATTTACCTCACAACGAGAAGTTTACCACTATAGGACTTGACTTATTTCATAAGAAATTTCCAAATCATGAGCTCAAGTAAAATGGTATACAAAAGTTTGAACACAATTTGAAAAAGTTGTTCAACACTCCCTTCCTCGTTCACTCATTTGATATATTCTTGAGGGGGAGTCAAATGGAAAAATGTTTTTTAAACAAAAGAAAATTTTCAAAGTAAAAATTGTTGTTGTCAAGAATATCGATAAGCGTGTCAGTGATCTAAGTTGCATCCGGTCCTAGGGGTAATCAAAGCGTTGTTAGCATCGTTCGGGTTGCATCCGTTTGAGAGTATTTGAAAACCGTTGTTAGCGACTTAGTGACCATCCGTTTTAGATAAAAACTCTCTTGGCACAACTAGTTTTTCAAATTTGTTTAGAACATTCAAAAAGGTTCCAAATCATAATCATGCTATATCCGTTTTCTCTCATGTGTTTTCAAATTCTCATATAGCATTTTAAATCATTGATAATCAAAAATATCAATTGTATGCTATTTTTTGAGGGGAGAAAATTGGATAAAATGTGATCAAGAAAGATAAATGCTTAAGTGTGTGGAATATCAAAGTGTATCAAAAAGACTCAAGTGCAATAAACTAGTTTCCACCCTGTGCAAAATAATTTTGAATAGCAATCACATGTGTAGGGTGAGTATTTCTCAAAAAGTGAAACTTGTCAAAGTGTTAACTGTTTTGATTTATATCAAACCCTTGATTGATTTCAAATGGTTTATGGTTTCGATCTTAAATACCCATCAACCAAATACCTCACAATGATCAAGAGAACGATATAAGTAGTAAGGTTTTAGGTATTATCGTCATGATCCAACCAGAACGTGAGGGATCTACCCAAGACATCCTTAGAATAGAATAAAGTCTTAGTATGATGGAGTAGAATGAAAATAGTATAATATTAACTAAGGCATGAGTTTATCATCGGAACCAATCAAAACAACAAGATGAAATGAGAACGCGTTGTGTTTTAACTTGAAGGGGTTGAAGTAATAAAAAAAAAGAATATATGGATAAAGGAGACAAGAAAGAAGCCCTCCCAAACTTTAGGCAAAACCGGGTCAATACATAACTTAATCAAATATTACAAAGAGATATTTGTGTATTGAAGAAAGACTCAATTGCCCCCAGTGATGCAATGCACAATCCTTCCCAGCCACTCAAGATTCTCTCAAAGAATTTCCGTGTTTCATTGTCCACAGAGATTAAACGCATAAAAAAAAAAAAAAAAAAAAAATCTATTGACATCTCACTCCGATATTATGGATAAATGAAAAGGGGACAGTCTGCTCCAACCTCGATCACTAAAACCAAAAGCACTTATTAGTCTAGAGCAAGAGATCAAATCATAAATCTCACATAGGACACAAAAGTACATTTGTATTAAACATCAAAGATACAAAAAAGTACAAGAGTCACTTATATGCCTATGTGACATTGCATGTCTTAGTGACATTGCCAGAACATTCAAGAGTGATACTTAAATTAAGTATTTCACAATGAATAAATGGAAATCCTACCAATGCTAACATCAAACAACGTTGAACGTAGGTCGCTAATTTGAAAATGAATGATTTATGATTCAATTAGTGTTAACTAGTAATCTAAGTGATCTAGTAGTTATCATATGTTTTCAAAATTTGTTTTCGAAAAACACAAACAACATTTCCTTAATTTATTCAAGTGAAGTGTTGGTTTACCAAGGTTACTTATGATGTCACAATATTGATAAGGGGAGATTGTTGGAATTAAAGTTATTAGTTGTCTCTCATGCTTAGACTGCACTTCACACATGACTTCACTATTGAATATTCTGGCGTAACAAGATTATGATTATGTTTGATGGTCATCAAATGCAATCAGGGGGAAGAGAAGTGTTCAAGCTAGATATTTCGATAGAGTGCAACAATTAGGGGGAAGAAATATGATGTATGTGCATACGAATGGTTGTTTATTTAGGGGGAAGCAATTGGGGGGAAGAACATCAACAACATCTCTACCTTTTAAAAGCAAGAACACCGTCATATTCATTCCTTCATATCTCATACACAAAGTTTAAAGATACACTTCTGCAACTCTGATAAATCAAAGAACTTCCTCAATTCATCAAGTTGTTGATCAAGATAAAGTTCTACTTGAGGAAGATTGTAAGCTGTCAAGAAAGTATGAGTATGTTGGTTAGAAGCTTCAAAAGACATATCAAGATGGATTCACGGTAAACAATGATGATATGAAAAGATCTCAAAGGCAAAGATGAAAGAAAATGGAAAGATCTAGATCAAGATCACTAGAGCATGATTGGAACAAGACCACTATTACACAACAAGACTCAAGACAAACAAGTGTTAAAGTTCAAAGATCAAAGTCACAAGAGAGATCTCAATGAAAGTTCAAAGATCAAAGTCACAAGAGAGATGATCATCCTTTAGGGGGAGATTGTTACGAATAAGAAAATTATGATCATTAATACAATCAAAGAGAGATCTCAATGATCGTCCCTTAGGGGAAGATTGTTAGGATTGATAAAAGTGATGATCTTATTGAGATAAATGTCTTATAATAAATAATGAAATATTATTGTGTAATAGATTAGGTAGATGGTAAATAGTCAAAGACTATAAGTCAAAGGGGCTAAATTGTAAATATTTAGAAGACAAGGGCTCCATGGTTATTTATTGTAAAAGGGTATAAATACCCCTCCACCACCTCATTTGTGAGGTGTGTCTTCTAGTGTCTCTAGGTGTTTCTTAATCTCATTCTAATCTTTCTCTAATCATCCTCCTTCCTCTTTTTCTCTCTACTTTCTCTCTCTAAACTTATCACTATATTGCTTATTGATCCTGAATTTCAGACCTAACAGTTTTTAATGTGTAGAATTATAGGCTATGTTTGAAATGAGAATATTGAGCTAATTATGTTATCTCATTTAGTTAATGGTTATAACCGGGGTTCATAATGCCAAAGTGACAATTTTTAGTGACGAGACCAAGATCATTTTTATAAAGAATCATCGAAACTTAAAGTTTAAATGCTAGATTCGATATTAATTTTTCAAAGTGTCTACAAAGTCGATTGGGTATCACTTATTTGAGATTGAAGTTGGTTTTCTCGAAGGCGTGTTCTTATTTTATCTTGAAGTCAGGGTTGGTTGGATGCATGACTTTTAATGATAACTTGCTCGTGCTTAAGATTTAAGTTGAAAACTTGGTTTATCTAGTTTCCAAAAGTTAGGGTGGATGGTTAAACACTTGGATAACTATTACTTAAAGGAGTTACGTTGTAGTACCCAATGTCACACGCAGAAGACGATGTGGATAGTTTCAAGAGGTGATGTACTTCTTATGCTTCTTAGTTAAGAGTATAGAGCACTTAGAGATTTGCTTGGAGCATAAATTCTCTACATCGTTCTTCCAACATTAGTGCAAGCTTAAGTTACAAGAACAGGGAATTCTACTTCAGTTTCAAATTTGGTATATCAGGTTTACTCCATCAATGGTCACTTCAAATAACCTACATAAAGGGTGGTAAAGATAGTCAGAGAGAGTTAACGAGTAGAGATTTGATTGGCAGTTGATTATCACAGGATACATTTGTGCTAATTTTATTCTTCTCACAAGATTTCAAGTATATGTGCGTATAATGTTTTGCTGATTCTGAGGTATCAAAACCAGCAAGGGAGAAGGAGACATACATCTGAACGCACAACGAGTATACATGATGAACTACCTTTTCCTTATTTAAAGTCATTCCGGGAAGACAAAAGTCACAACCGTAGAGAAAATTAGTGTTGTAACTCATGGCTTTTGGTGTATTATTCCAACTACGTGGGGGAAGAGATGTAAGAAACCGTTTCTCTGATGATAAAAGAGGTACACAATTGTATGATGATTCCTCCAGTTAGTCAGTATCCTACAGGAAGAAATGTGTTCATCCGGGACGTACTTGATTTTTATGGTATTGTTTTGGTGTTGTCATTTCGATTACATCCAGTACTTAGGTGTTTTTTTATGGTACTGTCTTGGTGTTATCATTTCGACTACATACAGGATAAATTGCTTTCACTCGGGACTTAGTTAACTTTGGTGAAACAATTTAAATGTGTTCATCCGGGACGTACTTGATTTTAATGGTATTATTTTGGTGTTGTCATTTCTACTACATCCAGTACTTAGGTGTTTTTTTATGATACTGTCTTGGTGTTATCATTTCGACTACATACGGGATAAATTGCTTTCACTCGAGACTTAGTTGACTTTGGTGAAACAATTTAAATGTGTTCATCCGGGCTTACTTGATTTTTACGATACTATTTTGGTGTTATCCTTTCGACTACATTCGGTACTTAGTTATTTTTATGGTACCGTCTTGGTGTTATCATTTCGACTACATACGGGATAAATTGCTTACACTCAGGGCTTAGTTGACTTTGGTGTAGCAATTCTCATCTGTAATTTCCTGAAGGGAGAAAAGTTCATTTTCGGGTCTTAATTGATTTTGATGCTACGTTTTCGACTTTATTGATGGGATTGAGTGTGTACTTCGGGTGTTTGGGCTTCATATAATAAGACTGGTGGCATCTCTTGATCTACATGGGGGAAGATATATCTCAATACTTTTGGTATGCATTACTTGAGCTTTTAATGGGAAGAAATGTGAGAAGAATTATTCAAACATGAGAAGATATGTTGCTGATCCAGTTAATGTTTTTCCAAATAGTTAATCACTAACCTTATTATCAAAGGAGCAAGATCTGATGTGGTTTGCTACTAATTTTGTTGTGCACTTAATTATTCTAAGCTTGAAATAAAGCTTTGAAACTGCTCAAGAGAGGATTGCTCGTTTGGGGTGAAGCTATGAAAGCTTCTAAATAAAGAATATGTGGCATGAATTAAGCGGAAGCTAATTCAGAAGCTTCTCCTTAACCAGAAGTGTATGGGTTACTTAGTTCGTGCCTATTACAGTATTTATCCTACAAGGTACCACAAAGATGATTCATAGTGGTGTTCAGACTTGAAGTCAAATGAAAAGCAGATTCTAGAAAACTTCGACATGACCGGAAGTGCAAAAAAATGAAGTTTTTCAAGACATGCATCTAATTCAAAAACTTCAAGATGACCAGAAGTGTATGAAGAAATTTGAGCCTTCAAGTAGATCTAAGGCCACTGAAGACATCATCAGCATTGGAAGCTTCGTGGAAGTTCTTGTTTTTAATCATTATGTTCTTATTAGGAAAATATTGGGGAAGCTATCAACGCTTCAAGATGAGGATGCTCAAAATAAGACGAATATTCAGGAGCCTCAAAAGCTTTGGTGGTGGAAGTTTAAGAGATATTGACTACAGACTTCTACAATGAATAAAATGGCATCTTCATTTTGCTATTCAGGTCAACATCATCTTAAATTGAATAATATATAAAATCATAAAATAAAAATAAAAAAGATTTTCCATTTTCATAAAACTTTTTAGAAAAATCAAAATACAAAAATATAAAACCAAGAAAATCAAATACAAAAATATAAAATAGAAATTACCAAAAAGAATTTTTAAAGACATGTCTTCTGTTCATCGATAACATTTACAAACCTAGAAATGTCATTCAATAATGACACGGGTCTTTAAATGAAGTTCGAGAAAAAGTTCAAACAGCTTTTAAAACATGTCTATATGGTTTGCAGTTATTTCAGACTGCAAACCGTTCTTCAAAATAAGGAAAGCATGTCGCCAAAAAGACGGTTGTTCCTAACAACGGGTGATTAACTTCCCCCGGACATGGATTACTTTATACATGTGCACCCTCTGACTTAATGTACATTTCAATGCATTATTTCTTGATAAAGAAGAGAAGTCTTCTTTTTAACCAAATAATTTTTCTTCTATGATTCTTTAAAAATTATTTGTGTTAGCCATGGTGGTAAACAGTTGTCTTTATAATGGATCAGTATTTTAAGGAATTTCACAAAAAAGATTTAAAAGCTAATTCAACCACTCAAACTATGACTATAGCTCTTTAAATAGAAAACATGTCATTATTTGAGGGGGAGAACGTGTCATCAAATAATCTTTTAAAACAGTCTTTCAAAATAAGTCAAGGTATACACGAATAAAGTTTTTGATAATGACGGATCACATTTTCCAGGGGAGTTAATTTATATTAACTACAAAGGCTTTAGATTTCATTTGTTTAAAACTTTGTGGACTTATTTGCAATTTGAGACTTAGTGAATTCAGGCTTTAAACTACAAACAACCAATATTGAAAACACCTCATAGTTTGTAAAAAGGCTTAGGAATGTTTGGATATAATCACATTGTTTTAAAAGCCATGTAGTGTTTCTGGTTTAATTAATGCTCCCTTAAACGGTCAACCACTATGCTTATTCTTAAAAAATGGAGTAGAAACATTTGATAAAAGAGGTACACA
>BQNB010203061.1:0-10789 GCA_026074375.1 Tanacetum coccineum
CTAACATAGGTAGCTATATCTTTTTCTACACGTGGCCACTAATACATGTCTCTAAGGTTATAGTACATCTTATCCGCTCCCGGATGTACCAAGTACCTTGATGCATGGGCCTCATCCATTACACTTCCTACCAATAGAACCTAAATTCGATCCATAAAGTACAAATCTTGTCTCCTTTTCTTTCCATCTGTTAATCTAAACCATGTAGCCTTACTGCGAATACGTTCTCGTGCTTGAACGCCTCATTTTGGGCTGCCAGTATCATTCCTCTTACTCGTCTTGATTTCACTCTATCCTTTCTACTTAACGCATCAACTACCACATTCACCTAACCAGGATGGTAGCGAATCTCACACTCATAATCACTAAACAGCTCGATCCACCTCCTTTAGCGCATATTTAACTCCTTTTAGTCGAAAATATGCTGAAGGCTCTTGTGATCCGTGTAGATGACATTCTTTGTGCCATAGAGATAATGCCTCCACGTCTTAAGAGCAACACGACAGCTCCCAACTCTAGGTTGTGTATGGTATAATTCTTCTCGTAAATCTTCAGTTGTCTCGATGCATAGGCGATTACCTTGCCTCTTTGCATGAGCATACAACCTAGTCCTTGATTCGATGCATCGCAATAAACTACAAAATCTTCAACTCCGTCCGGTAACGACAAGATAGGAGCATCACACAAATTATTCTTCAAGGTCTGAAATGCCTCTTCTTGTTCTATGCTCCACTCATACTTCTGATTCCTCTCAGTTAGGGAAGTAAGGGGGGTTCAACAATCTTAAAAAATTCGCGATGAACGTCGATAGTAACCTGCCAATCCTAAGAATAATCATCCAATTCCTCACTGCCTCACTCTTACTCGAGTCCACGTGAATACATTATGGATGACCACGTGACCAAGAAAATGTACTTCTTCCAACCAAAACTCACACTTAGAAAACTTAGCATACAGCTTCTCCTTTCTTAGTGACTCCAACACTAACTTCAAATGAACTTCACGTTCCTCCTTCGACTTTGAGTAGGCCAGAATGTCATCAATGAATATGATGACAAACTTACCTAAGTACGGTTTGCAAACCCGGTTCATTAAGTCCATGAAAACCGTTGGTGCATTAGTTAACCCAAAAGGCATAACCGTAGACTCAAAATGTCCGTATCTTGTTCGAAATGCGGTCTTTGGAATGGCATCCTCATGCACTCGTAGCTGATGATAACCTGACCAAAAGTCTATCTTTAAGAAAGGACATGCTCCTCATAACTGATCAAACAAGTCATCAATCCTAGGGAGTGGATAATGGTTTTTAACAGATAATTTGTTCAACTCCCTATGATCAATACACATACGAAAAGAACCATCCTTCTTCTTCATGAATAATATAAGTGCTCATCTCGGAAAATGACTAGGTCGTATGAAACCCTTATCTTGCAACTCTCAAAGTTGTTCAGACAATTCTTACATTTCCGAAGGTGCTAGACGATATGGAGACTTCGTGACTGGCGTCTGTTCCCCCCCCCCCCCCCCCCCCCCCCCCCCCCCCCTCATGAAGCAATTCTATGTCGGAACTCAACTTGTCGTTCATGGTTGGTCATTGGAAAATATCTTATCCGGAAACACATCAATAAAATCGCGTACGACGGAAACATCACTCAATTTTGGTTCATCTATATTGGGTTTAAAAGACTTCAGTGCTGTCAAGCATAACTTGTGCGCTGGTTTTAATAAAATGAAATATTATGATAAAGTAGTTAGTCTAGTTGTATCAAGTTATACTAGCTAGTTACTACTGTTAGTCATAAATAGTATGTTTTAGTATAAGTTACTGCTGTAGAAGTATTTATGACTGCTCAGAGATAAAGACTAAAATATTCTAAGTAGTTTTTCTACTGCTAGTTACTAAAGTTAGTACTGATAGTGTATGTAGTACTGCTAGTGGAAAACTTCTAAGTAGTTAATGCTGCTTGTGCTAAGTTACTACTGTGGATGGATTTAATGCTGTCAGAGATGAGATCAAAAGACTATCAGAGACGAGATAAAGGTTGATTAAAGAACAAGAATGACTTATGAGATAAGTATCAATTATTTGTAAAGAAGATATGTACAAAATTATTTGTTTAAGAGATTATGTTTACTTATAGAAAAGATCATAATAAGTTGACGCGTTTTGTAAGCCGATTAGGATTTCCTTAGTGTATAAAAGGAACCCTACGGTATATATCTAGATATCAGTTTTCATATTAGTATTCATAGTTTGCATAGCAATCATAGTTAGTATTCATTCGCTAATTTTGTAAACTCAAAAGAGTATTTCAATATATAGAAAGTTTTTGTAAAGATTCTGTTTTTTACTGTTTCATTGATCTTCTTGGTATTGAAAACTGAATTCCATATAGTTTATGATTTTTCTCAATCTTAGTTTCTACTAAGTGTCTTGGATCTATCAATATAACTAAGCTTTAACCAAACTAATAAGATGCTGTCAAGAAGGGACATCAACAAGTGGTACAGAGCTTGTTGAGAAAATCTTTAATAAAAATATAAGATGAGATAGAACCACTAATCTACACAAGATTCTCATAATCAAAGAGAAGATGGATTCATAGTCAAAAATACCCAAACAGTGTCTGCCACTAAAAAACTTCCTATACTCAAAACAGGAGTCTATGATCTATGGAGCATGTAGAATGGGAAGAAATATTCTTACTCAACTGATTATGCTCTTTAGGAGGCTATTGTCAATTGATGATGCACCTGCTGTGCATCAGCTAGTGCTTGAAGGCCAGGTCCCATTCCTCTTAAACTGCCAGAAACAAAAGCTGGCAAGAAAGAATGAAATCTTGAAAGCAAATAAGCACTTTGTTGTTGGCCATTTCTGATGTGGCACTATTGAAGTTTCATGGAACAAGGATGCAAAGACTTTATGGGAAGCAATCAAGGACCATTTTTAGAGGCAACAAAGAATCATATGAAAATGCAAAAGACCATTCTGATGTAGCAATATGTGAATTTTACCGAACACCAAGATCTGAAGGACTGATAAAAAACCTTGATATGTTTCAGAAAAACTCATCAGCCAATTGGAAAATTCATGGTGATGCTTATCTCTCAGAGATGCAAATCTGAATTGCTGAGAAGTCTACCAGCAGCTTGGAAACAAATATTGCTTTAATCATGGAGAAACAAAATCTGATTAGAAAAAATAAGCCAATGGATTGATTTGTACAACAATTTTAAAGGTGTATTGATAGCTGAGATTAAAGGTCAATCAAGCAGCTCAAAACTTCAAAATGTGGCTTTTGTATCTTCAAAAAACACTAGCAGTACTAATGAAGCAGTTAATACTGCTCATGAAGTTTCTACTGCTAGTTCACAGGGATAAGCTTCTTCCTCAACTTATGCTGATGATGTCATGTTTTCCTTCTTTGCTAATCAATCTAATAGTCCATAATTAGACAAGAAGAGCTGTGAGAGATTGATACGGTGATCTTGAAGGAGATGGATCCTCAAATGGGCAGGTGGCCATGCTTTTCCATGCCATGGGTGAAGAGATTCTTAAAGAAACATGAAGGAATATTGAATTTCAATGGCAAAGAAACTGTAGGCTTTGATAAAACAAAAGTTAAATGTTATAACTGCCACAGGAGATGTCACTTTGCTAGAGAATGCAGGGCACCAAGGAATCGGTGGAATAGAAATGGAGATGCTCCAAGAAGGATTGTACCAATGAAGACTCCTGCAAATGTCTTGGTTGTTCAAGATGGGATAGGTGGTTATGATTGGAGCATTCAGGCTGAAGAAGGACTCACAAACTTTGTAATAATGGCCTATAGATCCCAAGGTTCATCAAGTTCATCAAGTTCAGACTCTAAGGTACATACTTGCTCTAAAGATTGCTTAAAATCTTATGAAACTCTTCAAAAATAGTTTGATCAACAGCGTGATGTCTTAATTAAATCTAATCTAGAAATATATGGTAGCAAATGGGATTTAGAATCATTAGAAGTCTAGAATATTTGTTCATGAAAAGATATGAAGCTGTTTATGAAGGAAAGGTATTGATTTTTAAAAGTATGATGTCCAGGTGGAAAGTTATCTCTATAAAAGACCTTAAAAATTAGTTAGAAGAAGCTTGAAAAGAGAAAGATGATTTGAAACTTAAACTAGAAAAATTTGAAGAATCATCAAAGAATCTAACTAAACTGATAAATAGTCAAATAAGTGATAAAGTCAAAAGCCCCGGTCTTTGGTTATGGATAGTCATAATAAATAAGAGTGAAGTGGTTCATAGTGTGTTTAACAGTAAAGAAAGTGATGTGGTGATATCCTGTAAATGATAAGATTCAAAACAGGTTATAAGGATTTCATGCAGTTCCCCCTCCCCTCCTGTTCAATGGGAATACATGCCCTCAAGCCCTTACTTATCTTTTTGTTGGGTTGGATGATTCTGTCTATAAGGCTTAAAGTAGTGAACTATTATCATTACATCTAAACCAGTAAGGATAGTTTAGAAGTCTAAAACTGTTTGCCTAGTGCTCTTATTATTTGAAGATTAGTACAATGATGTGATAATGATAGTGTGTTTGGAAACCTAACCTGATTAGACAAAACCTAAAAGTTTACTAAAATCTATTTTGTCAAAATCTGATAACGAATGTGAAATCTGTTAATAAGGGAAAACCACACTTGACAAGAAGAGTATCTATGGAAAAGTCAAAGTCCTTGGGATAATAGAAGAAACTGGAATGGAAATGATGACTCAAAAACTAGGAAATATGGTTTTGAGTTTTATAAGAAAGCTTTGTTTTGTCTATGTGGGAGTTTCAACATTTAATCAAAGACTGTGATGTTTCCTGGACAAGGAAAATAGTTAGAAAAACCAGTGTTGAATAAATAAGGAAGGGTTTACTTGTAAAGGGTAATTAGACCAGTATGGAACACTGCTCAGGAGGGTAACACCAAAATAATTTTACTCATCCACATCCTAAAAGGAAATTTGTTCCACAGATTTGAACAAAGTCAGGACAAGTACCAGTTAATGCTGCTAAGCAAAGCTCTCCAAGAGCAGCAACATCAATTAGTACTGCCAGGCCTGCTAATACTGTTGCCCCTAAATCAAAAGTGAATGATTGCAGTAGCCTTAATCTATTTGTTTCTTGATTTTTATTTAACAAGAATTTACTTCCCTCTCACCTAATGATTAACCTCTGGTTTTATGCGAATGAGGATTCATACGAACATGTATGTCTATCTCGGTGTTATGGGTGTGTATGCATGTCTTGTACCTTGCTGGTTTATGACTTTTGGTGAAAGTTAGAAGGTTCCTACCCTATATCATTCTTCATCCTAATCATTGGTTAAATTCGAATGGGGATGTGCTCAAACACTCATGTCTATCCTGGCATTCCAGGTGTGTATGTGTGCTTCAGCTGCCTTGTTGGAGTGATACTTCTAGTTAAAGATTGTAAAATGATCAAACCGTACGCCTTTCCATACAAAAACTTATATTTACCTTTATAAACTTGTTACTCCTTGGCTTTAGTGGTGGAGATGTGTACCCTTGCCAATCTTATGATAGGATACTCATCACGGTTGAGAAATTGAGTGAATTAGTTACATGTTACCACGTAGATTAGTTGAGTGATTTGAGTGTTTTCATCTTCCTATTTCATGAGGTGTTTGGTTGTGTACTTGCAATAGATCGAATAAGTGCTTTAAACGGAAAATATCCTTAAGAGATACATTTTTGTAAACTTCTAAAGGCTACTTGAGGACAAGTAGGATTCAAGTGGGGGGATATTTAATGACATCAAATAACATCTATTTTATAGCATCATTTATCCCACGATATTAACCCATTTTGTATAGTTATTGCAAAGAATTGTTACTTAATCGTTTATATTTGAGAATTGCAGTAATTATGGAGTAATTGGTGAAACATAGAAAAAGGCGCGAATTCTGGAGCTTAAATAAAGATATTTTGAAGATTACTATTCTGAAGACCAATACGCCGTATCCATCAAGAAGATATGGCGTATCCGTGCGTGCACTCGCCAAAGACCACAGGAGATTAAAGATTAATACGTCGTATCCAACCCATTGGATACGTCGTATTGAACCGACTTCCAGACATTATAAATAGAAAACTCAAAAACGAGTTTTAAGTGTGCTAAATCATATTCTCGATACCTAAACCACAAAAGTCAATTTTCAGAGGAGAAAAAGAGCAAAAGAGGTCGAGCAACGTATTCAATTCCATAGGAGACATCATGTAATTCCATATACTTTAGTAATCGTTTAGTTTTTGGTATCATTCGTTAACTCGGTTAGTTTACCTTGGCTAAATTATTACTCTTGTATTTATTATGATGTTTGAAGGCTAATACCTTTGGGTATTAGCCATTATTATGAAGATCTGAATGTTTGGTATTTGTTTATATCGATTTCTTGATTTATCATTGTATGCTTGTTTATGTTTATCAATTTATACTTGTTTATGCGGTTTTGTATGCGACCTACCATTCAACTGGATCTAGTTAAGTAGACCAAGCTGATCTAGAGTCCCGGATAGCTATCCATATAGTAATTTATACACCTAGAATAATAGTTACACAAATATTGTCCTTCTAAGTCTGTGTCTAGGATACGCTTCAGGCTTAACTAGTTAATTGGATATTGCCAATGGTTTATTGATTGTGTTGACTAGCAGGTGACCTAGATAATTCAACAAATAACGATCTGATTCAATTGGATAGTTGGACAAGTGGACTAATAGTGTATAGATTTCCATTAAGCGGTAAGTGGGTAAAGTCTCTATGAGCTAAGGTTTAACAAGATCATCATTGCATTAATACATAAGATAGATTATAATCAATAAATAAGGATGCTTTGTGTAGATGCTTTAATTGTTTAGGATGATGTAACGCCTAAGACTTAAGAATGATATGCCACCTCAAGAGAAAAAATCATTGCACTAAATAAACAAACCAACATTCTAATCGGATTAATAATGGTTAATACAGTCCACAGAGCTCAGAGGATGCAGTTGCTGATTATGCTGTAAAAAGGACTAATTGAAAAACAGCAATTGAAGGGTGAAAAGAAAGGGTCAGAGAAGAAGGAGGAGCTTCAAATAAAGAAGGTGACCAGAATGTGCAAGATTTTAGAGCTGAATTGGATAATTTGCTTGTTCAATAAAAGGAAGGTTATGCTACCAGCACTAATAGAGTTTCTATTGTTAGTCCATCTGTTAGTGCTGCTGGGCAAATTTTTGATAATGTTGATGATCTTCCTACTGATCCTCTTATGCCTGATTTGGAGGATACTGCTGATCTTCTAAATACTGGTATCTTTAGTGGTGCATATAATGATAAAGATAAGGGTGCAAAGGCTGACCTTAACAACTTGGAAACAACCATGAATGTCAGTCCTATTCCTATAACCAGAATACATAAGGATCATCCTAAAGATCAGATCATTGGATACATAAATTCAACTACTCAAACAAGGAGGATGACTAAGATTACTGAAGAACATGCTTTGGTCAGTTACCTTAATAAGTAGAGAAGAACAAATCACAAAGATTATCAAAACTGCTTATTTTCCTATTTTCTTTTCAAAAGAACCCAAGAAGGTGATTCAAGCTTTGGATGATCCAAGCTGGATAGAAGCAATGCAAGATGAGTTGCTACAGTTTAAATTGCAGAAGGTTTGGACATTGGTTGATCTACCTAATGGCAAGAGGGCATTGGAACCAAATGGGTCTTAGAAAAACGAGAAAGCATGAGAGAGATAAGTAATTGTAAGTTAGAACAAGGCAAGACTGGTGGCACAAGGTTACACCCAAGAAGAAGGAATTAATTATGATGAGTTTTTTTGCTCCTGTTGCTAGGATAGAGCTAACAGGTTATTTTTTGCTCTATGCATCATTTGATGATTTATTGTATTGTACCAGATGGATGTGAAGAGTGCCTTTTTATATGGTACTTGTGTAGAGAGGAGGTGGAATGTGTGCCAACCTCATGGTTTTAAGATCCAAGTTCCCTGCATAAAGTTTATAAGAGTAGAAAAAAAGTTTATATGGTTACATAAAGCTCCTAAAGTGGTATTATGAGACCGTGTCTATCTAACTATTGGAAAAATAAGATTTAGAGGGCACTTAGATAGGACTTTATTCATCAAGAGGTAAAGGTGATATCTTGTTAGTGTAAGTGTATGTTGTTGACATTCATCTTTGGGTCTACAAGAAGTCTGTTATGTGTGAGTTTTGAGCAGAGATGCATGACAGAGATTTCCAGATGAGTTCTATGTGGGAGCTCACTTTCTTCTTAGGGTTACAAGTAAAGCATAAAGATGATGGAATCTTCATCAGCCAAGACAAGTATGTGGCTGATATATTAAAAAAGTTTGATTTTGCCATTGTGAAGACATCAAGCACTCCAATAGAGACTAACAAGGCATTGCTCAGGAATGATGAAGCGTCGAGGTGTGGATGTTCATTTATACAGATCAATGATTAGATCATTGATGTACTTGACAACTTCTAGGCTTGACATAATGTTTGCTATTTGTGCTTGTGCAAGGTTCTAAGTTACTCCTAAAGTCTCACATCTTCAAGCTATGAAGAGGATCTTTAGATACTTAAAAGGTCAGCCTAAATTGGGCCTTTGGTATCCTAGAGATTCACCATTTGACTTGGAAGCATTTTCTGACAGTGATTATGCTGGAGCTAGCCTTGACAGGAAATCCATGACATGAGGTTGTCAATTTCTTGGCAAAAGGTTAATTTCATGGCAATGTAAAAAAGCAAACTATAGTTGCTGACTCCACTACTGAAGCATAGTATGTTGTTGTTGCTAATTGATGTGGACAGGTGTTGTGGATTCAAAATCAAATGCTTGATTATGGGTTCAATTTCATGAACGCCAAGATTCACATTGATAATGAATGCCACCTTTGTATGTATAAGATTCAGTGTTGTCTCATGATAAAACCGAGCACATCGAAAAATAAGGCACCATTTCATCAGATTATTCTTATGAGAAGAGGGCTCTTCAAGTAATTAAGAATACATCAGGATACAATGTTGTTGATCTTCCTTCAAAGGCATTTTGATATTAGCAGGTTTAAACATTTTGATTGCTAGTTAGATTACTTTATTCTTGGAAGTGTTATTTGTTTGATTTATGATGGGTGTGGTTTGAATAATAGTATTTAGTAATGGTTTGGAGTAAAACTGGGGTGGTTGTAAAGTTAATGCTGTTAGGCAGGATTTGATACTGCTAGGCAAAAGTTAGTACTGCTAGGCAAAAGTTAGTACTGCTGAGCCAAAGTTAGTGCTGCTTGTTACCGTTAGAGTTATAACTATTGAGCGAAATTCTTGGTTGGTAAATAGTTTCTTACTATTCTAGGTTTCCTTTTTACCTATATAAGCGTATTCGACTACATCAAGATCATTCTAATACTCTCAAATACTAAAACGCTCTTAAAATTCACAAACCCACTTCAACTTATCACCGACTAAATAAATTCATCATCAATTAATCATCTAAGGTGGATTTGAAGTTTGTTGATCACAAACAGGTCGCCTTACTTAGAGAAATCAAGAAGGGAACGTTGATTTTCATGAGATAGTAGACTTTCTTACTGCTAGCTCTGTACACTATCCCTTAATTGTAAGTCCTACTATCTATGCTTCTTATATTGAACAGTTTTGGAATGCTGCACATTTTCAAACTATCAATGATGTGAAGCAAATTCATGCTACAGTTGATGGCAAGACATAGTAAGATAGAATTCATCAGGTGCGGAGGTAGTGTAGTTGAGTGATCTTCACTTTAATGATGAGGATGGTATTACTTATCTAACAAATGATGCTATTTTTGAAAATCTTGCATTGATGGGGTATGAGAGTGATTCTAACAAACTTACTTTTCAAAAAGCTCTCTTCTCCCCATAGTGGAAGTACCTTATACATACCATTCTACACTACTTAAGTTCAAAATCTACTTATGAATTTTCCACTAATATAGCATCTGCAGTCATTTGTTTAGCTAATGGTCAAACGTTTAACTTTTCTAAACTAGTTTTTGATGGTATGTTAAGGAACTTGGATACCAATACTGGTATGTGCTTAATTACACATACCTTTTACCTTTAAAAACGAGCTAAAATAACCAAAAACGGACTTAAAATACCAAATATACGCTTGTTTTGCTAATTGTATTGTGCAGGAACGGATTACTAAGAAAAGGACGAAAAACGAAGCCAAAACGACAAAACTGGACTCGGAATGGAAAAGTAGGAAAAGACAAAGTCAAAGTCCAAGCCCAAGCCTGAAAAAGTCAACAGAAAGTCAACCCAAATCAACCCCGAGGCCAAAAGTCAAGAAATATAAGTTTAGGGACTAAACTTGTAAATCCCTAAACTTATATTTAAAGAAGAAAAGAGAAAAATGAAGACAAGGGCCCAAGCTGCCAATTTGGCAAAGTTAAACCACGAGGGGCCATTCTGCCAAAGTCCCATTCTTGTATACACCAAGGACGTGCACTGCAATCGTGTATATAACCCTTAGGGGGTTATATTGCCAAGTCCCCAAAACTATAAACAACACAAGGACGTGTGGTGCAAAGAAACATATCACCATGAAGGACCAATTTGGCCATTTCCATAAACCTTTGCCTTGTCACTCTTTTTTTTAACCAGTTTTTCCCGCCTTTTTCCCCCACAACCAAACTCACGGGTTAGCCTCTTCCCTTTTACCCTGCACCTCAAAAATCCCTGGGTAAAC
>BQNB010203067.1:0-10789 GCA_026074375.1 Tanacetum coccineum
ACTTCTAATAAGTGTCCTCACCTCTAACGTTTCTTCTCGCTTCTAAATGTTTCTTCTTTCTTCTAATAGTCTTGTTACTATTAAAATTCTTCCTATATCTCTTGACAACTTAATTATTTCATCTGAAATATTTAAGTTATTTGCGAAATGCAAATGTCACTCCTTCGTAAAACTTTCTACTTTTTAGAAAGTGAAGAACATAAAGAAGATATTCAATCTTCAAGTGTTATTGAGTCACCACAATGTTGAGCCTCTCATTATTCTTTCACCTTGAAAGAACCGCCACCTCATTTCACATACCCACCTTTGTTCCTCCACATTGTCAACCAACAAAACACTAAACAAACCTTTGAATTCCCATTCATCCACCTCTAAGAGCATATCGTCTTGATTCTCATCTTATTTTTCTTTTATCATTTTAAAGTATAAATTTTGGCATATCTCGCCAAGATATTAAGTGTCATCCGTTTCCCTTTAAAAGGTCATCCTCTTAATATTTGTGTGTAAACCAATAAACGAGTCCTATTCTCGTTTATTAAAATTTGATCAAATCTTAGTTCTTAAACATACGTCTCGAGTCTTTTTATTTTTTAAGTTGTTGATTTTAAAATAATGATTGCTTGTGTCTATTTTCTAATTCTCTTGGTGTCAACCAATAAACGAATCCCACTCTCGTTTATTAAAAGTCGATCGAGTCTTAGTCCTTAAACATACGTCTCAATTCTTTTTATTTCATTATTTAGATTATTGACTGCATAGATCTAGTTTCTAAATGCCTTTTAAAGTGTCATACTTTAGAATCATAACACCTAAAAGTGCATGTCTAGTTTCCCAATAATATCTTGCTATATATATGTGCACTTGTCTACTAACTTTGTTTTGTAGCACACATCCATATCTTGATTCCTTGGTGCCCTAAACAAGGGGGAGCATACACCAAGGGGGAGCACTTGTAAGCGTTCTACTCATTTAAATTGCATCGATGGTAATTTATTTATGGATCCGTTATAGTCAATATACAAGGAAGGTAATTATCATGGGGATGCAATGAGCAAGGGGAGCTAGGAGATATGTGGGTAAATAGCATAGAGTTGGTTAAACTGTGATGATAGAAGACTTCACTAGGATGATGCAAGCTCACCTTTATAGGAAGATAGGATTGGGGATTATCTAATACGATGAAGAATTCATTCATACTCCAAATACTTCACCTCCTCCACTTCAAAATCACCCTCAACCTTAAGGTCCTCTTCTCACACCTTCATCGTGTATATTTGAAGTACCTACTCTCTTTTCATGCCTTCCTATCATCTATCACGACCTCCTTTAAATTATCCAAGAAACACAAAACAACCTCAACCTTATTTCTCATGTTTTCTACTCATTCCTCCAACCCATATACTTGGAGTGTTAGAAACACGAAAAGTATCGGTCACTTCTGATAATAGTTAGGCAAAGCCCTTAGTTAGTCAAGTGCTATGTTAGTAATCTAATTAGGCCAAGTTAGGAAAAGCCCATGGAAAGCCAATGAAGGCCCATCCATAGCCGGCCCATAAGGGTATTTATACACCTCTCCATGCCTTGAAGAGGTGGTTGGTTGTTCATTATTCACACACATAATACAAGTTTTTCTCTATTTCTTTCTCTCATCTAAATTTCATCCTACTCACTCTCTCACTCTCTAAAACCAACCCACCTCTCTTACTCCTTTTTTATGTATGTTTATTTGATTGTTCTTCAATTGGTATCAAAGCCAGGAACTGCAGAAGGTTAAGCCATACAGACTGTCATTACTCGCAATGCTGTTTATCAAGCCGATGATTTGGATGCATATGACTCTGATTGTGATGAACTCAATACTGCCAAAGTTGCTCTCATGGCGAATTTATCACATTATAGTTTAAATGCTCTTGCTGAGGTACACAATTCTGATAATGTGGATAACAATATGATTAATCAAGCTGTGCATGTGATACCATCTTCTAAACAGTCGAATGTTATGAACTATTCAAAGACTGAAATAACCAGTGATAGGAATATCATTCCTTATTCTCAGTATGTGCAAGAATCACAACAGGCAGCTGTTCATAATTCTAGCTCATCTGCACAACAAGATGCACTGATATTATCTGTGATTGAACAACTGAAAACCCAAGTAGTTAATTGTACCAAGATAAATCTGGACAATAAAAGTGTCAATGATACTTTAACTGTTGAGCTTGAAAGATATAAGGAACAAGTTAAAGTTTTGAAAGAAGGACAAAATGTTGATTTAAAGAGTAAAGATAATGTTTCAGATTCATGTGAACAGTCTGTAGAGATTGATCGTCTTAAACAAACTCTTTCAGAACATTTAAAAGAAAAGGAATCTTTAATGCAAACAGTTACTCTTCTCAAAAATGATTTTTAGAAAGAAGAATATAAAAACATTGATAGAGAGATTGCTTTAGAAAAGAAGATTAAACAGTTGGATAACATTATTTTTTTAAAAGAGATCAATCTGCACAAACTGTTCATATGTTGACGAAACCTCAGTTTTTCTATGATCATACCACTAAACAAGCTCTAGGTTTTCAAAATCCTTTCTATCTGAAGAAAGCTCAGCAGTTGGAACCAAAGCTTTATGATGGTAATGTCATTAAGAATACTAGTGCTATTGTGATTCCTGACTCCGAAGAGACCCTTCTGCTTGCTGAAGAGGGTCGTTCAAGAATGATTTTAAAACAACAGGATCCAATCATGTTAGAAAGGAAAGTTAATACTACACCAGTCGATTATGCTATTCTTAACCAACTTTCTCAAGATTTTGAAACACGATTTGTTCCACAAACTAAATTATCTGTTTCTTCAGACCCCACTCCTTCTAATAGACCCACCAAAGTTGAGGTTCCAAAAGAACTTCCTAAAATCAGCATGGTTAATACGAGTTTAAAGAAACTTAAACACCATCTTGCTGGCTTTGACGTGGTTGTCAAAGAAAGAACCACGCATAAACAGCATCAACTGAGGGCTCGTGGGGGTTTGAACATACAAAATCTTGTTTTAGGGATGAAATAATTCCATTTGTAAAAGCTCTGAAGGACTTATTTAATATATTCGATCAATATTTGATTGATGAACTTTCTGAAGTCCAAAATGTCTTTCATCATATGGAACTGGCTGTGGAACAACATCGTTTAGAGTAAAAAACATTTGAAGTTAAAATGAATCAAGTTTTAAACGAAAACGAATGACTCTTGGAACAAGTCATTTGCAAAGATATGGTGAACATAATTGTGAATTCTTCGATGGATGATACTGCTTCTGTAAATGTGCATGAATGTGAAAAGTGTCTCGAACTTGAGACTGAGCCTCTCAACAAAAAAGATTTTCATTAAAAAGAGACTTACGATAAACTGTTCAGAAATTTTACCACTCTTGAAAAACATTGCATCTCTTTAGAAGTTGATACTCAACTTAATCAGGAAATTTTTCAAATGGACAATTCTGTTTCAAATCGAAGTGCTCCAAGTTTTGATCAATATTTTAAACTAAATGAATTGAAAGCTCAGTCCCAAGAGAAAGACACTGTCATAAATAAGTTGAAAGAGAGAATTAAATCTCTAAGTGAAAATATAAATAAGGATAAGGTCAAGAAGGACATAGAAGAGATTGAAACTATAAATATTGAATTGGATCATAGGGTGTCAAAACTTATTGCTGAGAATGAACATTTGAAACAGACATATAAGCAACTTTATAACTCAATCAAACCAACACGTATTCGATCAAAAGAACAATGCGATGCTTTAGGTAGTCAAGTCAATCAAAAGTCTGTAGAAATCTATGATTTAAATGTAAGTCGTCAAGAAAAAGATTTGGTCATTACAACTCTCAAGAATGATTTAAGGAAACTTAAAAGAAAAGCTTTAGTTGATAATATTGTTACCAAACACACTATTGATCCAGAAATGCTTAAGATTGATGTGCAACCTATAGCCCCTGGATTGTTGAACAATAGGACAACTCACTCTGAATACCTTAGGCACACTCAGGAAGAAGCTGCGATTCTTAGAGAAATAGTGGAACAAGGAAAATCACAAAATCCGCTAAATATTTCCCTAGACTCTACTTGTAAGTATACAAAACAAATTCAGGAGTTGCTTATAATAATCAGACAAACCTGCCCTAGCATCAATAGTCCAAGTGATAAATTAGTGGTTGTGACCCTAAAGAACAAGGACAAAAGAGTTAGATTCACTAAGCATGTCACATCCTCAAGAAACACAAACACAAAAACAGCTTCATCATCAAACCTAGTTTCTAACAAACCTATGTTGTCTTCTACAGGAGTAAAACCGCCTACTAGTGCTAGCGGATCTTAGCCTTCAGGCAATACACAGAAAGATAAGATTCAGCGAACACCAAGTAGTACTCAAAAGAATAAAGTAGAAGCCCACCCTAGGACAGTTAAATCTAGTTTGAAAAATAAGAATAGTGTTGTTGAACCTAAAGGAACAGCAAATGTGCAGCATTCCAAGCTTAATGCGAATTCTGAACATCTATGTGTTAAGTGTAATGGTTGCATGCTTTCTGATAATCATGATTTGTGTGTTCTTGATTTTATCAATGATGTGAATGCTCGTAATAAATCTAAATCTATTAAGAAAAGTTCAAAGAGAAAAGTTTGGAAACCAACAGGAAAAGTGTTCACAAATATTGGATACATTTGGAGACCTATTGGTCGGACCTTCACTATAGTAGGAAAGGTTGCCCTTTACTAGAATATCCACAACTGCTAAGTGCCCCTAGGAAACAACTGCTCTAGAAAGTGATACACAAAGCCCGAATGGGTAACATTGGTACTCAGTGAAACTTAAGAAATCAAAACTAATGTTCCCGTTAGCAAACCTAAGAATATTAAATCTTTACTCTAACAAAAAAGGAACCCAGTAAATCTTGTGGGACCATAGTTTCTGTGTTCCATCTCCTATCTCTTGATGATCAGGTCGTCCAAATTGTTCTCTGGTATTTGGACTTCGGCTGCTCCAAGCATATGACCGGAGATCGCTCTCAGCTCACCAATTTCGTCAATAAATTTTTTGGTACAGTCAAATTCAGAAATGTTCACACGAAAAAGATATTGGGATATGGTGATTATCATATTGGGAATGTTACGATCTCAAGGGTTTACTACGTAGAAGGACTTGGACACAACTTATTCTC
Organism: Tanacetum coccineum; assembly: GCA_026074375.1. NCBI lineage: Eukaryota > Viridiplantae > Streptophyta > Magnoliopsida > Asterales > Asteraceae > Tanacetum > Tanacetum coccineum. The sequence goes on from BQNB010203067.1 coordinate 5,206, forward strand.
TAGTTTGGGGACCTTCTATGATATCGAACCTTGAAGTTGTTTTCGTTAACATACTTGCTTCATCGTAATCTATAAAGTGTTGAAACTATTTGACTTGGATCTCGAGCAAAATCATATCCTAACTCTCTTGAGATATGATGGCGTCCTCTCTTATATGTCTCTTGTCAAAGGCCTCAAAGACTAAGTCCTGGCTATGGCACTAACGTCTGTCTCATCTGAACTTTGGTGCAATCAACCATTTAGCTAGACATGGTCTTGTTCGAGGTTTCCCTAAGCTAAAATTCAAAAAGTACCATCTGTGTTCCGCTTGTGCAATGGGTAAATGCAAGAAGAAACCCCACAAACCTAAATCTGAAGACACCAATCAAGAAAAACTCTATCTTTTGCACACGGATCTTTGTGGACCAATGTGTGTCGTAAGTGTTAATGGAAAGAAGTACATCATCGTCATTGTCGATGATTACTCTCGATTTACATGGGTTAAGTGCTTAAGGTCAAAAGATGAAGCTCCAGATTTCATAATCATGTTTCTCAAGATGATCCAAGTGCAGCTTAAAGTACCTGTCCGAAGAATCAGAACAGATAATGGAACTGAATTTGCTAATCAGACTTTGCGTAAATATTATAAGAAGGTTGGCATCTCTCATGAAACATCTGTTGCTCGCTCTCCACAGCAAAATGGTGTCGTTGAAAGACATAATTGTACGCTAATTGAAGTTTCCCGCACAATGTTGATTTATGCAAGAGCTCCGTTATTCTTATGAGCAGAAGCATTTGTTACCGCATGTTACACCCAAAATCGTTCCATCATACGTCTTCATCACGGTAAAACTCCATATGAGCTTTTACATGACAAACTTCCTGACTTATTGTTTTTCCATGTATTTGGTGCACTCTGCTATCCGACGAATGATAGTGAGAACTTGGGTAAGTTACAACCGAAAGCTGATATTGGTATTTTCATTGGCTATGCACCCACAAAGAAATCATTTCGAATTTACAACCGATGTACCAGACTAATCATTGAAACAATCCATGTAGATTTTGATGAGCTGACTATGATGGCTTCTGAACACAACAGTTCAGGACCCGTACTTCAAGAAATGACTCTTGCAACAACCAGTTCAGGATCGTGCCAAACCCTCCTCCTTTAACACCATTTGTACCACCTTCAAGAACCAATTGGGATCTTTTGTTTCAACCGTTGTTTGATGAATTACTCACTCCTCCACCTAGTGTTGATCGCCCAACCCCTGAAGTCATTGCTCTAATTGCTGAAGTAGTAGCTCCAAAACCTGCTGCTTCAACCGGTTCACCTTCCTCAACAACTGTTGACCAAGATGCACCATCACCTAGTAACTCACAAACAACACCCGAAACTCAATTTCCTGTCATTTCAAACGATGTTGAAGAATAGAATCACGACTTAGATGTTGCATACATAAATAACAATCCATTCTTTGGCATTCCAATTCTAGAAAACGTCTCTGAAGCATCTTCTTCTTCAGACGTTATTCCCATTGTTGTGCACACTGCTGCTCCTAACTCAGAACACGTTACCAAATGGACCAAGGATCATCCTTTAGACAACATCATTGGTGAACACGAAAGACCTGTTTCACAAAGACTGCCACTCCATGAACAACCTTATATTTGTTTACTAGATGCCTTTCTTACAGATCAGTTAACACAAAGAACTATCAAAGAACGATTAACTCAAAAGCATGTTGGATTGAAATAATGCAAGATGAGCTCAATGAATTTGAAAACGGTTTTGAAGTCTGGGAACATCGATCCTCGTCCGGAAAAAGTGATGTTAATTACTTTAAATGGATCTACAAGGTGAAACTTGATGAATTTAGGATGAATTCTAAGAACAAGGCTCGTTTGGTTTTCTCGTGGTTTTACCGTCAAAAGAGGGAATTGATTTGACGAATCCTTGCGCCAGTGCTAACTTGATGCATTATTTTCTAATTTTCCTCGCTAGTTAGCTCATAATAAATATGATCGTCTACCAAATGGATGTCAAGACGGCATTCTTGAACGATATTTTGCGCGAAGAAGTTTATGTCAGCCAACCAGACGGGTTTGTGGATCAAGACGATCCGAATCATGTGTATAAGCTTAAGAAGGCTCTCTATGGGTTGAAACAAGTTCCTCGCGCATTGTACGATCTATTGTCAAAGTTTCTACTCTCTCAGGAATTTTCTAAAGGAACCGTGGATCCACATTGTTCATCAGAAGACAAGGCAAAGATATTCTCCTGGTATAAATCTATGTTGATGATATAATCTTTGCGTCTACTACACCTGAACTATGTGACCAATTTTCAAAAATAACGTGTTCAAAGTTTAAGATGTCGATGATGGGCAAAATATCATTTTTTTCTAGGACTACAGATTTCACAAAGTCCCAGAGACATCTTTATTAACCAGTCGAAATATGCTTTAGAATCTTTGAGAAAATATGGTATGGAATCTAGTGACCCCGTGGATACTCCCATGGTGGAGAAATCCAAACTGGATGAAGATACACAAGGGAAATCCGTTGACCCTACACACTATCATGGAATGGTAGGCACCCTTATGTATCTCACAGCCAGTAGACCAGACCTTACATTTGTTGTATGCATGCGTGCCCGGTATCAGGCAAAGCCTACCGAAAAACACTTACATGCTATAAAAAGAATCTTTAAATACCTAAGAGGAACCGTTAATAGGGGACTCTGGTATCTAAAAAATTCTTCTATTGCTCTAACAACTTATGCAGATGTTGATTACGCGGGTTGCCAAGATACTAGACGAAGTACATCTGGATGTATGCAATTATTGGGAGACAGGCTTGTTAGATGGTCATAAAAAAGGCAAAAAAGCGTTGCGGTGTCCAGTACAGAAGCTGAATATATAGCCTTGTCTGGTTGTTGTGCTCAAGTCCTTTGGATGAGATCACAACTTACCGACTATGGCATTGGATTCAATAAAATTCCAATGTACTGTGATAATAAAAGCGCTATTGACTTATGCTGCAACAATGTTTAACATTCTCGATCAAAACATATTGACATCAGATTCCACTTCATAAAAGGGCAAGTTGAGAACGGAGTAGTAGAGCTTTACTTTGTCAATACAGAGTATCAGCTGGCGGACATCTTCACTAAAGCCCTTGGCAGAGAAAGAATTGAATTTCTTATCAACAAGCTGGGAATGCGAAGTTTTACGCCGGAAACCCTGAAACAATTGGCAGATGAAGCAGAAGAATAGTGGTGGTACCTATTCAAATATCCTGTATATTTATTATATATATATATATATATATATTCAAAACCAGAAAAACCCAAAAGATTTTTATTTTTTATTTTTATTTTTAGAAAACCTTTATAAAAACAAAATACAAAAATATAAAATACTTAAAACCAAAGAAAAAAATTAAAAAATGAGAAAAATATAAAAAGAGGTAATAATGGCATGTCTTCTGAAAATCGATAACATTTACGGTCTTAAAAATGTCATTCAATAATGATACGAGGCTGTAAATGAAGTTCGAGCAGAAGTTCCAAATGTTTTCAAAACATGCCAAAAATGGCTTGCTATTATTTCAGATAGCAACCCGGTCATCATCTTAAAGGCAAGTATTTCAAAAAGAAAACTTGACCTCATAACGGGAATTTATTCTCGGGCATGGTCTACTTTATGACCATGCAAAGGCTTGTGTTTACTTTGCAACACAACCCGTGCTTCCTATATACAAATTAATGTACGTGTCAGTGCATTTCTTTGTCAAAATAAGAGAAATCTTATTTTTATTGGTAAAAAGTTGTCTTCACAATGAATCAGTGTTTTCGGTAATCACAAAAAGATTTTCAAAGACAATTCGACCACTCAAACAATGACAACGGCTCTTTAAATAGAAAACGGGTCATTATTTGAAAGGGAGAATGTGTCATCAAATAATCTTTTAAAACGGTCTTTCAAAATAAGTCACGGAATAAATGAATAAAGTTTTTGATAATGACGGATAAGAATTTCAAGGGGAGTTACTTAATATTAACTACAAGTGCTTTAGATGTCATTTGTTTCAAACTTTAGGGACTTATTTGCAAATTGAGACTTAGTGAATTCAGGCTTTAAACTACAGACGATCAATATTGCCAACACCTCATAGTTTGTAAAAGACTTAGGAATGCTTGAAAATTCTTTCATAGTTTTAAATGCCTTGAAGTTGATTCGTACGAAATAGATTTAAGCTTATTAATTATTCGAACACGATCTCAAATATATGTGTGTACAAGGTTTTGCTGATTCCGAGGTATCAAAACCAGCAAAGGGGAAGGAGTAGACATACTAGAACGTACAATAAGTATACGTGATAGAGTCCATAGCCTTCTTTGATTTTAGGTCATTCCGAGAAGACGAATGTCATAACCGCGGAGAAAATCAGTGTTTTAACTTGTTACTTTCGGGTGCACTATTTCATCTACATGGGGGAAGAGATATCTTGTTATTTTTAGAATGCATCATTTGAGTTCCCAGAGGGAAGTGTTGTGAGAATAATTAATTAAAACGTGAGAAGAGTTCTTTCTGATTCAATTAACGTTTTACCCGACCGGTCAATCTCTAAAGACGCAGTTGACTTTGGAGTTATCATTTTGACTATTTAGAGGGAAATAAAATATGCACATCCGAAGACTTATTGACTTGATTTCAATTTATATCATCACTATCCTGAAGAGAGAAATGCGCTCATCCAAGACTTAATTGAAGACTTAATTGACTTTGGTGTTACGGTTTCGAATTAATTGTGTACTTCGGATATTTGGGCTTTTTACATCAAGACTGCTTGAGGCGGCTTGCAAGAAAGTTTTGAATCTACTCAAGAAAGGATTGCTGATTTAGGGGGAAGCTAAGACAACTTCTTAAGAGAGACTACGGGGAAGACCTACGGCTGCTACAAAGAACCATATGATTCTATCATATGATGTTCTCATCATTCAGGTCAAACCTCGTACATAATAATCTTGTGAATATATAAATGTGTAGTGTAGACTTAAAAATTAGGCATATATAGTGTTTGAGTATGAATTTTCAAGAATTTCTTAGTAAATTCAAATTTTTTCAAATTAACATACTCAAACACCATATAATACCCTCATAATTTGAGGGGGAGCATTAAAAATGTTCATAATACGGCTTGTTAATAATTGGACATTTTTTCCCCGAAAGCAGTTATATTTGAATCAATTGATATCCAAAATATCAAGATGTGATTAAAATATATGGCTAAAGATGTGATTTTCAAGATCTCAAGTGTATGCTATCCCATATATGTGCTACACTCTTTCGATTAATCGATGCACATATAAAGGGGGAGAAAATGGTTAAGTGTTGGCAGAAATGTGGAAGTACCAAAGACCAACCATTTAAATTACTGTATTGGAGTTATAAGGTGGTTAAGTTTAGGTATCCATTCCTATGATCTAGCCAGACCAGGAAGGATCTAACCATGGATATTCCACTAGATAGTGTAGAAGTCCTTAGGTATGAAAAAAAGGAGTAAAGTGAGATTAAGGGAAAAGTGCCGACTGAGA
>BQNB010203068.1:0-10789 GCA_026074375.1 Tanacetum coccineum
AGAAGACTCAAAAACGAGTTTTCGAGGTGCAAAATCATATTCTCTATACCATAAACATAAAAGATGATTTTTTGAAGAAAAGAAGAGCAGCCAAACGTCAAGCATCGATCACGATTCCATAGAAGACACCGTGTAATTCCTATACTCTTGTAATCATTTAATTTTTGTTATCGTTCGGTAAAACATTTAGTTCACCTTGGTTATTTAATCACGCTTGTATAATTACAATTATTATAGGCTAATACCCTTAGGTATTAGCCATCTTAATGAAGATTTAATGTTTGGTTTGTTTTAAAACTGATTTCTTAATTTATTGTTGAAAGTTTAATTATGTTTTTCACATAATACTTGTCTATGTGTTTGAATATACGATCTATCATTCAACTGGGTCTAGCTATGCCTAACAAGTGAACTAGATACTGGAATAGCTCTCCATGTCGTGTTTTATATTACTGGACCAATGGGATCACAAATAATGTTCTATCTTTGTCTTTAAATTATGAGCTTAGTTGGACCGGCGGGTGACCCGTAATGCTTCAGCAAGTATGTTCTTAATTAATTGATAAAGACTTGAACAGTGAACTATCAGTATATAAAATATCGTCAAACAGTAAGTGGGTAAAGTTCCAAAAGGCTAGGGTTTAACAAGATCACCATTGCTTTAATCCCTAGATAGATTATAATTAAACTAAAGGATTCTTTATGCGGATACGTTAATTGTGACAGGATTCAACGTGTCTAGGTCTTAGGATGATGTCCCGCCTAAGTCTTAAGAATGATATGCCGCTTCAAGATAAGAAATCATTGCACTAAATAAACAAACCAGCATTTAATCGGATTTAATATGGCTAATACAGTTTTCTATCATTTGGCTTGTACCGCTCTTTTATCTTCTGATTGTTTTCTTGCATGTTTATTGTGTTTAGAATTGATTGTTGTCACCATAAAACCTGTACCAGTCTCTCAGGCTGAAAATCCCCCCAATCCTATTAGAAAACGTATATAGCATAGGTTTAACAAGTAATTAGAATTAACTTAAGTAGAGTAATTAAAATACTCATAGGTTATAAGGTTAACGACCTCGCTTTTAGTGTTCGACACCCTACTTACCACGAAACTCCACCCGATCGGGTACACTGCCTGTTAATGTGTTGTTTTAGGATAAGTCGGCTAAATATAAATTTAAAACTTGGTAATCAATAAATTGACCCTACACGACAGCACATCACCTCTTAAGATATTTCAATTGCATTTAATATACTCTTAGGGGCCTTGTTATAGTCTTCATACTACCTTACTTGTGTGTTGCCTTAACAGAATATTAAATAGACGGTTGATTCGTGTAATTCGTTCATGACTTAGGAAATACTTACATAGATCATCACAAGTTTGACAAAGCAACATGATTAGGAGAAGAAATCTAAGGAGTGGTACATGATTAAGTAAATACATCTGTTTATCATAAAGTTATCACTAGTAGATTAGATTATATTTAGTTTTAATTTGTTAAATGATGAGGTGTCATTTTATACACGATTTCAAGGTCGTTTAACCCCTTAAATCATGCAAATATGCCCAGATTATGTGCTTAATCGTTTGTTTTCAAGTTTATAACACTTGGATGACATTTGGAGGAAATATACGTGACTTGGGCTCATTTGTACTCCTCCACCCTCTAAGACATCACCCTTGGTAGATGATGACTTAGATGAAGAAGAAAGCAATTAAGGTTACGAAAAGAAAGACCTAGAAAATAACATTAGGTTGAAACTTTTGAGATTGATGAAATACTCCCATAATAGGATCTAGGAACCATTCCATTAGAGAAAGTTCATAGGAAACCTTAACCAAAGAACCCTTAGATCACAAGCCTAAAACCCAAAGTACTTTTTTGTTTTATATCAACTATGGAACCTAAGAATGTAAATGAAGCCTTAAACAAGATGATAGTTGGATAGTTCGCTGTTGTGTGGTCGTTCGTAGGACTTCTAATGAGAGGTTTTACAATCCCTAGGCAGTGCACTTAATCGTTGTAGTGTGGTATAGGTAAGACTCAGGGTTGTTTATCGTTCAATCAAGGAATAGGTTGGGAAGGCTTTAATCACGGTCTAACAAAATTCTAAGGGTTGAGGTGTAACACCCCCAAATTGGGTCGTAGCGGAATAAGGGTCCGGGGCGTGTTACTTCTCAGATCAATAACACAAGATATATATGAACGCCAAAAAGTCGTTTGAAACGATACATTGGATTTAACAAAGTAATTGTTACATAAGCCCGAACGAAGCATAAATTGTTCACTTGATCTAAAAATACATACGATTTTCAGCCATAACAGATAACCAAATGATTGCGACAAAATCTTTTAATGCATGGATCAAAATGCAAAACCACCAATGTACTCCTTTGTATCTCTTGCGTAATGATCCCCTGAAAAAATTGCTTTTTTATAACGTCAAAACAATGTTGGTGAATCATAGGTTTGATAATGCATAATGGTAGGACCACAAGTCTACCCAAGTGTTGTTTTTGAGTATTGAAAAGGATGCAGAATCATTATAAATGTAATTACGTTGCTATAAGCTAATGACCACTAAGTTGAGTGTTTATGGATGCCAAAAAAAAATAAAAATAATGGCCTATATTGCCCGTTGGTCGGTGATGTTATAAACAGCAACATCCTATATTTCGACATGGTATTCGTTAGTTTCCTAGTGATAGGCTAAACTCCGTACGGGGGTTGTCAAACCCAATTGTAGATCTAATTATAACAATTCGCGCTCGTTAATTAACAGTTCATGATAATGGGCTATGATTGGGTTATCGCTACTTAGGCAACATGTAATCATAATGTGAACGTAACCTCTTGTGTCCAGTTTGTAAAACATTGCTTGGGTTTTCACCCAAAAACTTTGTAAAACAAAAGCAGGTAAAACGTTGGGCTTTGAACTCACCTCGAGTGAGTAATGCTAAGTGTATCTCAAATAACGCGTCACGCGAATCGATCAAATCCAACCTAAGTAACTTAAGGTTTTCGTATATGTACCGAGTACTTTTAATTGATAACATTGAATAAGAATCCTATAGTGGCACATCGTAATATGTTCGGGTATATAATTAAGAGGTATGACATGACGGTTACGAGGAAGTTAGGACACTTAATTAAATCAAAAACTTGTCGATTAGCATCCGAAGAGGCACATTATGAAACTCCCTGGTAATATGTAACATTGATAACCACATAAATTTCTATATTAAGATCAATCACCAACTAATGGTTTTGGTAAAATTGTGTTTCATAAGTTAAATAAAAACGTTTATAATTACCGTTTTTTAGTAAAACTAGATAACTTTTGCGTTTTTAAGCCCGATTTCGCGTTTTCTTATGCCCATCTTTTCGTTATTAAGACGATTTATCATTAATTTGACATTTTCCGTATTTTGGCCCTCTGATGAACAGTAAATTTTACTGTTCACATCAGACGTGAGCTTTATTAAATTCGTATTTGTCGTCGTAAAACCCGTAAAAGCCGTATTTTATTCGTTATAGCTCCGTTTTTAGTGATTCTTTCGAGGACGTTCTCGTTTTTGAAAGTTCTATAATTTTATGAGGTTTACAAAAATATAACTTTCTGTCATGAATAGTAACTTTTTATTAATAATTTTTTTTATAAAAGTATTAATGTCGTAAACTCGCGAAATCATAACTCGTGAGTTATTAATTGAAAAATTGCGATTCTTATCATTTTGAATAATCCTAAAAATGTGGTATTATTTATTAAATATATCAATACTTGCTGTTTATATTTTTTATAAAAATGTTTTTATAAAAAATTTATTTACGACATTCGTTTTTTACGCTTTAATCTCGTTTTTAACGTAACTTTTTCGTTATTAATACCGTTAACAAGTTTCTTAACCTTTTCGGATATCGTGTGAAATGTATTATCTTATACAAAAATATAAATGGTATGGTTAGATTTCGAATTATTGGACGAAAGTTTGATTGGGTTTGTTAAGTCCATTATATTTCATTGGTTTTCATTCTTTCCACTTTTGTAACACACCATTTGTCTTTATATTTCATATATTTTCATATATATCCATATATTAAGATATTTTATTTGTCCATTATAGTCCTCATATGTCCAAGTTCCAGGTTAGCATATCCATGTATACACTTAAAGATCATAACTTTACTTAAGAAATCTCTAATTTACTAGTTTTGTCCATAATCATATTTATACATAACCAAGAATGTAAATCACTTGTGTGACCATTTTAACATGATGTCATTAACATCATAAGGTATATAAAAGTGTACATTATGATGACAACAAATAAAAACTTCTTTTTACATGTTAATAATCCTAAATGGTGATTTAAGCTAAATAGAATAACCATATGCATAAAAATGAAAATTATAAGAACATAAAGAGTTCAAATAGACCTTATGATGTATGATGATGATGATAAGCTAGTGCTAAACCCTTGTTTAGCCACAAAACCAAAGCTTGCACTTAAGAAAACCCTTATTTTCTTAATAAAAACCCTAGCTTCCTTTTCTTGATTAATACTTGTAAATGCTTAGCCAATGCTTGGAAATACCTTAGAATGGATGTGTATAGGAGTGTATGGGTTGTATAAAAATTGATATGGGTTTGGTTTGGTCTTTGATTCTTGCCGTGGCCATGTGAGAGGAAAAAGGGGAGTATATGTTGATTTTTATTAAGTGTTAAAGCATGAATGTGCTATCTCTCTTAAGTATACATACATGTATGATGCAAGACATGGTCAAAGAGACAAAGCATGGTTCAAGGGATGGTCTCTTAGTCTTAGGTATGGTCTTATGAGTCAAAAGACAAGGTATGGTGGTTTTAAATGAAGTATGGTGTCCTTTTGACCAAAGTGAAGAGTTTCTTGCATTTCTTGAATCAATGGCCATGATTTTCGGCATATATGAGATATATATGATATATTTTAGTAACTTTTATGTATTGGGTGAGTATGTATAAAAGTGGAGGTAGTGTTATGATTGACACAGAGACGTAGAAAAGTTTTGGTGGTTCCGGGTTTTTAGCCTGTATTTAGTGTTTCGTTTATAGTGCCTAAATACGCAAATTTATATACCGCCAAAACGTATACTCTTTACGTATACCGTATAAAAATAAAATGAAACCAAGTTAATGATATTTATTATCATATATAATTATATAAAACACTTGATTGATGTAAAATTTTATTGTTTGTGCCCACCCCGTTGATCTTACACTTGAACGTAATTTTTGACGTACGCGATTTTTTTTTAACCCCCCCTATCGCTTTAGCGATTTATAGTGAACACGTAACTACAAATAGTAAATTGCTGGATTTGTTGACGTGTCAATGACTTGAAAACACAGGGTGTTATTAGGATCTTTTCCCAGTTTTTTAAACGGAAGCCTTGTCCTCAAGGCTCACAATGCAGCACTTGACGACGGTGTGGTCTTGGTGAAGAGGTGTGGATACTTCTTTTTGAATTGGTCTTCACGCTCCCACGTGAACTCAGGACCTCTCTTGGAGTTCCATCAAACTTTGACTAATGGGATCCGACTTCGCTTCAACCGTTTAACTTCACGGCCCACTATTTCTAATGGTTCCTCAACAAAATGATGAAGTTGTCATCAAGATGAAGTCCATCCAACGGAACGGCTAATGGTTCGTTGGCATGACACTTTTTCAGATTAGATACATGAAACGTATTATTGGACTACTTGCTCAATTCTGCTGGAAGTTCAAGCTTGTAGCCAACTTCTCCCACTCTTTTCTATCACCTTAAAAGGTCAAAACATACCGACGGGTTTTCTTCTTTCAAATTTCCCCCGTTTGCCAAATGTACGACCCCTTTCATGGTGAAACTTTAAGCATTACTCTTATCCCCGACTTGGAAATTTCATTGGTTTACGCTCTCAAGTCAGCGTAACTTTCTGTCGATCACGAGCGGCTTGAATCCTGGCTTAGATCTTGGATGATTTTCTCACGGTGGTCTTCTAGGAATTAGTTTGGACGAGTATTTGAGCTTCTTTCCAACTTCAGTCCATCCAAACAAGTATTTAGGTGAACGACACTTCGACATAAAGTGTTCGAAGTGGTGCGGCCTTGTATTGCCTAGCGTGATAGCTATTGTTATTTGAGAACTGACCAATGGCCAAATGGTTTAAAGCCAACTTTTTCCAAAGCGATTTCACAAGCACGCAGCATATCCTCGAGAGTTTGAATGTCGTCCTCTCGCTTTGCCTGTGTGTTTGTGGATGGTACGAAGAAGTACTCATAATCCAATATGTTATACCCAAAGCGTTCTGATGTGGACCTCCAGAAACTTTGATGCGAATTCTCACGGTCGCGTCACAAATGATTGAGACGGGTATTCCATGTCTCGTGACCACCTCCTTTAGGTACAATCTTGCAAGTTTATCCAAAGGATCGGTCTCTCTCATTGGTGTGAAGTTCGCAAAACTTAGGGAGTCGGTCAACGATTCACCCAAATTGTGTCATGCCTTGAGACGTCTTTCGTAGAAGCGTTGTGACAAATCCTTAGTATTGTTGTCCACTTATCCATTCGGGTATCTTAGGTTGTACCTACAAATCTGATGGCTCTTTGTTGTTTCGGCCTTGATTAGCACAGGTCAAACACTTGTTAACATAAGTGGCTATGTCGGCTTTCATGTTGGGCCACCAATATAGTTTCTTCATGTCTTGGTACATTTTGTCGGAACCCGGATGAATAGAGTATTTTGATTTATGGGATTCGTGCATGATCACAGTCCGCAAATCGCCCATTAACAGAAGGTAACCAGCTCCTGCCATTGAGGCACAGGGTTCCTTCGCACAGTGGTTCCACTTTTGTTCTCTAATTAGCTTCTGGAAAATTTAGCGTTTTCATTCAATATTTTCCCCCAAACGTCTTCATTTATGTTCTCTGGTTTTCACGCTTCGGTCTCGCATTTAAGATCTGTTTGGGAAGGTCCAAACTACTAGTCATTAACTAGGCTCGAACTCTTAACGTGGGTCTCGTTCGTTCCTGCTTTAAGCTATCAGCAACGGACATTTGTTTTCCCGGGTGATAACGGCGACTATCGCAATCGTAATCACTTGCATTTTCTAATCCATCGGCGTAGCCTCATGTTCGACTCTTTTTGATTAAAATGTGTTGCAAAACTCTTGTGGTCGGTGCAACCCGTTCACTTAGTTCCATATAAATAATGTCTCCAGATCATTTGTGAGCGAACTCCACTGCACCAAGTTCCAAATCATGAGTTGTTAGTTCTTCTCATGAATTTTTAACTGTCGTGATGCATAAGAAATCACCTTTTCTCTTTGCATCAACATTGCGCCCCCCCAAACCTTCTTTGAAGGTCATAAGTTTGCGATGAAATCTTCGCTTCTCCTTAGTAGCAGAATGGTGCATGCACAACTTTTGCTTCAACAGTTGAAACGCTGCTTCTTGTTTATGCCCCTATTCAACTTAACCTTCTTCTGGGTGAGCTTGGTATAGGTTTGGCTGAGTCTTTGAAAACCCTTTAATAAATCATTCGATTGTATCCTAGCAAGACCTATATAAATTGACGAATCTCCGTTTGGTGACTTAGGAGCTGTCCAATCTTTATGGATTCAATTATTGGTCTAGATCACATGAATTTCCTTCACTATCGATCACATGGACGAGGAACTGTACTTTGGGGAATCCCAAAATTCACATATGGAAAACTGGCATACAACTCTCTTCTAAGTAATTCTAAGATTTGATTAAAGGTGGTTCTTCATGTTTCTTTTATTGTTTTCGAAATATCTCAGAATATAGTTCAATGAAGACAATCACGAATTTATCTCTAGATATGGTTTGCATACCCGATTAATGGTCCATGAATACGGCAGGTGCGTTGTCTAACCCAAACGGCATAACTTGAAATTCGTAATGTCCATAACGAGTCCTGAAGGGCCAAGTTTCGGAAAAATGTCTTCTTCTCGAACTCTCATGGTGAAAAACCTGACCTTAGGTCGATTTTCGAGTAGACACTCGACCTTGGAAGCTGACAAATTAAATCATCAATTCTTTGGAGCGGATAACGGTTACTTCACCGTTTGTTTATTCAATTCCCGGTAATCAATGCACATCCAGAATGACCCGTCTTTCTTCTTGACAAACAAGACTAGAGCTCCCCAGGGCTAGGAACTGGGTCTTATAAAGCCTTTATCGGACAGCTCTTTCAGTTGCTCAGATAACTCTTTCATCTCGGAAGGCGCATCGATAATGGTGCCAGTGCTACAGGTGCAGCACCAAAGGTCCAAATCAATTTATGAAAACTCCACTTGTCGTGTCGGTGGATGACCCCGGCAAGTCCTCTAGGAATAGCTTCAGGAAAGTCTTTAAATATTGGCACGTCCTCAAATGCTTCTTCTCTGATCTTGTATTCAATTTCTTTTGTGAGTGTGACATGTGCCTGAAAGATATAGGAAACCCTTTTTCCATGTACTTCTGCGTTTTTATGTGCAAGAAATGATGTTTAATGTGTCACTCATTTCCCTGGGTACTTCCCATCACCGTGTATGATTAAGGTTTGTCTTTTACAGGGGATACGAACAATCTTTTGGCCACACATGAGAACCGCTTGGTATTTTTGCCAACCCAATCCATACCGATTATAGCGTCGAAACTACCAAGTTCTTACAGGTATTAGTTATGTGAATTGGTGTGGTTTTAGGAGTTTAATGTGCAACCCTTAAGTATAGTGTTTAACCCGATTATCCTCCCGTCAGCTAGTTCGACATCATAATAGTGATCTAGATGTAGAGGGTCGTGACGTTGATTGTCAATTTGGGCTGAGCTAAATGTAGTAGACACAAAACTTCGATCGGCACGACCCGTATCAACAAGATATAAGCATAGCGTTGTTTTGAAGGAACAGTACCCCCAACGACGTTGTCTGGTTTGCCCCCGCATTTCCAACCACATACACCTTTGCTAGAGCCCTGTCATTCCCAGCTTGATTACCATGGTTGCCTTTGTTGTTCTTCAGCCTTGGACATTCATTCTTGTAGTGTCCCTGAACTCCGCACTCAAAACAAGTAGGTTTCTGACCCGATCCGGTGCCCTTCTGGTTGTTAAGGTTGTTGGCATTTCCCGTACCCCTACAGTCACGGGCGATGTGCCCATATTTGTTGCATTTATAGCACTTTGGAGCACACGGACCATCATGGTGGTAATTGCACTTTGAGCATAGGGGTCTAGATCCCCCATATGGTTTCTTATCACCCGATCCAGCAGTGTATGCCCTGCCGGTGTTCTGCCTCTTATTTTGTTGTTGTTGTTGATTCTGATTGCTTCGGGAAGTGTTTTCAAACTTCCTCTTGTTTTCAGCTTGCCTTTCCGCCATGGTATTGACTCTCTTGTCCTTCAAATAGTGGCCTTTTCCAATTGCTCTTGCATTGTCTATTGGTTTTGAAGCTTACGATGTTTCCATGGATCAGGTCGGGCAATCCCCCGACATACCTTTCACATTTTGTCTGATCTCAGGGAAAACATCCTCACACAGAGAAGTGCTAGTTCATGGAATAAACGTGTGGTTGTACCTGACACATCCGTTTACCTATCACTTTTCAAGTTCCATAATTCAGCTCAGTTTTCATTTAGTTTCAGTGGACATTTTATTTGTCGTCATCTTTTCCTTAGATCGACCACGTCATTGATTATGCAAAACATCTTGAGTATCTGTCATAACTTGGGAATTCCACCATGGTTAGAGCACTTGGCCTAAAAGAGTACAAGTAGCAAAACTTGACCTGGTTTTCCATTCGAGCAGTTGCTTATGTCGGAAGGGTCTCATTTCTTTCAAACATTGGGATAACTCAACACTCCCTCGGTGCCCTCTTGAAATACAGAGGTTTGACTTTCATGAAATTCCTGGGTAAGTGCACTCTCGAGCATCGTGGTTCAGGATCCTCCTGACACCCAGTTCCGAAGAAGACTATCAGTGCCATTCCTGGTTGCGTCACGTGCGGCCAAGGCGACACTGACTCCTTGATCAATCATAGCTTGGAGTTGGGCATTAGTGACCGTAGTGGTTGTGGTTGCTGTTGGGGATGGTGTTGTTGTGACCGGTGTTGACCTCGTGGCTCTTTTTGGTGCCATTTTCTTCAGTCACAAGAAAATACGATATCCGTTAGATTTCATAAAATCATAACCATGACATGACATATCTATGATAAATAAAGTGAGATCACATCATACAGTGAAATGTACAACTGAATTGTAATCAACAATGATATAACCAAATCGACATTTATTCTTAAACAAATTTGATTATAGACGTGACATAACACTACCATTCCATATATAACTGGGAAACATACATGATTGGTTCAGATACAAAATGATCATAATGTTTAGGTTACAAAGTAAACATAACAACCTAAAGCCTTACTAGCCGGGAGTTACCCGTAATACTTAGTAGGTTATACAAGATAGCTAATCAAAAATAAAAGATCTATACATGATAGCTAACCAAAACAAAAGATCTATACCGCCTGCTAGCTGGGAGTAACCCATAAAAACTTAACAGACTGTATAGTAGCTACAATCATAACCAAAGTCTAGGAACTGCTACCAGTGTCCTCCAATGTGTCAACGTGTGCTCCAGCCTACAGGGCCTGGGTACGCATGATATGCTGAACAACCAAATCATCTGCAGCCTGACGCTGCCACTTGTGGCGATGCACCTCAGTCTTTAACACTGTAACTCGTGCCTCTAATGCC
>BQNB010203075.1:0-10789 GCA_026074375.1 Tanacetum coccineum
CTTCAATCCCGTGTGCTTTCTTATTTGCCACCGTGTCACTCCCCTTTGAGATTGACCAATGAAAGAGCTTGAGTGACGTTTTCTTCTGCCCATGTGTACTTTGATACTTGAATTGTCCTTTCTAGCCCTCAATTATGATTTCCCTTTTGATTTGACCATGGGGTAAAATGAAGACGATAGGTGAACAGTTAAATTGTTTTTCCCGCTCGTTTTTTAACTGAAAGGGGTAAGGGGATTGACTTGGGTTATATAAAAAGAAATGGGCCAAGGGATGGTATTTGGGCTTGGACTTATGGGTAAAGGGTTAACGGGTTGTTTTGTTTAGGGTTTATTAGTTAACGGGTGTTAACTAATTTTAGGGATTAGGGACCACTTTTGTAATTTAGAGATTTATGAAGGACTGTTTGGTAACTTTGGGATTTTTGTCTTGTTGTGACTTTGACTTTGGTTGACTGAGATTTGACTTTGTTGACTATTGATAGCATTCTCCCGGCTCTTTGCGTGCTCTTCCGTTCTCGTGTTCGTGTTTGTCCATTTTTGACCGTTTTCTTGTGATTTTTGCTTTATCCGTACCTACACAATAAGAAAGACAAAACAAGCAATATACAAGCCTTTTATGTACAGTTTTGGTCTTTATTGGGTCATTTTTGATATAAAATAGATATGTGTTTTTACACATATCATCTCCACCTAAGGTCTAGTGACTTTTCCATGACGGATTGTAGGTGTCACCAAGATTGTTTTGCTCGAGTTTGAAAGTGTACCACTTACCTCCTGCTTCGTCGGTACGCGAGGATGCATAATCGACAAAAGCTTTCTCATGATTTTCCATGCAGTATCGAGTGTCGTGGGAACCACTGCAGATGTCACATGAAGAAGTAATTTTGTTCACTTGAATAGGTTGCTTAGGAGCAAGTTGGACTTGATTTTCGAGCTCGATGAGACAACGGTCGGATGTACTCGGGACATCTTGAGGCAAAGAGATTGCCTTGACCGGCTTAGCGAACTCCTTTGGGTCGTTCCAACTTTCATTGTCATAGAGGGCGAGATCCTCTAATAGTGCCCAGGATTTTTCGGTGTTTCTATGTAACACCCCCTTATTTGACATATAGCAGCGGAAGCTAAATTGGGGTATTACTTTATGAATCAACAATCATAATCATAGAAAATGACTCAAAAGAGACATTTTGGAAAATTTAGTTATCATTCAATATTATTTCAGAGTTTTACAAAAGGAGGTCCCAAAATACATTTAAAACATAGAGTTTGAATGATAACAAGTTTGGACGTCCTCAAGTCCAATGACACTCCGTGCCATAGGTTGATCAGTTACCTGAGATAAACATGCTAAAAAGGTCAACACAAAGGTTGAGTGAAATTCATAGGTTTGTAATGAAATGGTTAAATACAAGTCATCATAAGTGGTAATAATTGTACAATTACAATTATCATCGAAAACAGTATTATTGCCCTAAGCTCGTAACACCAACACATTACCATGGAAATCACCTTAGTGATATTATTGAGGAACAAATGTCCTCTTGGAAAGGTAACTTGCCAAAGTTACCCACTATTCTCAAACATAGTGCGTTTGATTACCTCATGTATAGGTAAACACAAACGGGATTCGTCAATCCCGATAGATCTATCCACAATATTCGCGTTCACTCGCAAGTGATTAATGGTTCATGATTAAATGATATTGATAGTGGAAGTAAACTTAGGCAATAATATATCAGGATAGCATACAGTTGGAAAATACATGTATTCATGGTTTATAACATGTATCCCCTCGCGGAGTTTAGAAAACATGTAAAGGTGGGACTATGAACTCACCTTAATAGGGTAGTTGATTGATTTGAAATTTAATTCAAATGGAAGTAAACAGCCTCGTCACGCAACCTGGGGTAATATGTCAAGTCTTAGTTTGATTGATTATATTCCAGAACTTTATTTCATAAAGTTTAACACAAACCTTAATTTGGTTTATTAATTTGTAAAAACATCGTTTCACTGTTTGGGCTATCATAATCCAAAGGTCATGTAGTAAGCGTTTGAGGAGCTAGGACACTTTAAATCGTAAATCCAGCAACTCGTCAAAACGTCTACCCAAATGAAATCCCTTCACATGAAATTCCCTAGTAACGTGATACGTTATAGTTTAAATGATAGGATTTTATCTTTTTAAGTTTCTTAAAAAGCTAGTAGATGATAAATTTTGTTAAATATATAACATAATTGTTTTATAATGTTTCGATCGATGAATGATAACGACAAATGTGTCGGGCTTTAATAAAATGGAGCTTATGATATTTAAATATATTTTTATAATTAATATAAAAATATTATATCTTATACCCTTTAGAATATGAAAATGACAATATATACCCTTGGTATATATTAATTTACAAATTTAATCCTTTACTTTATATTTAAAACATTTAAACCTTTAACTTTGGAAATTGGCAAAACAAGTCCCTGTAGTTTTTAGTTTAGAGTATTTACATTTTTGGCCCAAAAGATTAATAGTTTCAAAATGTTACAATATATACCCTTATGCATGAAATGTTTTGCGTTTTTAGTCCAAATTCCATAATCTTTGTATTTTTTTATCTCAAAATCAATTTGCAGCTTATAGCTTATTACTATAAGCTAAAATAAGTTAATTTTACGAGCTTGTAGCTTATGAAAAGAGCTTATGGGCTTAAAAATCCAAAATGGGCACGTTTGGTTTAGAAACAATAACCCGATGGGTTAGGGCTTTTAGGATTAGTTTTAATGATTATAAAAGTGATAAGTGAGCTTATAGAAATAGCTTATTACAACAGCTTATGGCTTATAGCTTATTAGATTCACGAAAAGAGCTTTTAGGGTTTTAAGGGGTGCGTTTAGTTTAGGAAAACCAAACGAGTAGACTTAGGGTTTCCAAAAGAGTTTAGCTTGAACAAATGATTATATCAAAGCTTATACATGATCTTAAACATAACAAGAGCTTATTGAACAAGTAGAAAAGCTTACTAGTACACGAAATGGATCAAAGATGGTGAAATGGGTGAGTATGATCCGAAATCTTTAGGAGATGAATCAAGGACCTCTTTTCTTTTCTTCTATGGCTTCTACTTAGCTTAATCTTCCTTACTTCTCTTCTAGGACATGGCTAGAGCATACTTTTAAGGTAGTTTTGAGTTTGGATGGTGAATTAAGAATGTGTGCATGTATGCGTGTATATATAGGGTAAAAGAAGAAGTGGTGGCCAAGTTATGTGAAATGGTGGCCAAGTTGAGTAGAGTGGTGGCCAAGGGATAGATAGGATGACTAATGAGAGCTAGGATGTAGCTTGGAGAGGTGTTGGAAGGGTGGTGTGGGTTCGGTTCACCAAGGAGGTGACAAGGTGGTTACTTGGTGTGCAAGTTATGGTAGTAGCTTACAAGGAGGTGACAAGGTGGTTACTTGGTGTGCAAGTTGGCTAGGTGGTGACAAGGAGGTGATGAAGGTGCTTAGCAAGGTAGTAGATAAGGTGATGCATCATGGAGAAGGGTGTTAGCTAGGTTCGAACTAGTTTTGGTGTTTCGGGTCATTTAGGGTTTTTGGATTAGGGTTTTGGATTTAAGACGTGTAGGAGTAGTAAAATGGATGGAAAGATGTTCAAATGTTGTGATAAGAGGACTTATATCTTGTGCTAGAAAGGTTGTACGAAATCTATAAAGAAATTGGAGGGAAAATGCATATTTGAATTCTATGCTTTGTCGGATTGTATAATGAGCTCAAATGAGTTGTACATTGATTTTGGTGGGAAAAGATATTCAAAAGTTATGCATTATATACTTGTACACATGCCTTGAATGCTTGTACATTTATTTTGTATGTAAACATTACATGTAATCGGGGTTTTGATATAAACGTTTAACGTATAGAGTCCGTTTTATATTAAACGTTATGGATGGTACGTTAAATAGATAACGTATGGTAAAATGAAGTTTAAAACATATTGCTTGACATATTATAACGTTTACTTGCTATAAACGTTGATGAAATTGGCATTGGTAGGTTGCGTGAGCTCGTTTACTTTTGTAATGTAAGTTACGTTACATTATGGATGGAATAAAGCAAAAATCTTTCCATGAAAATGGTTGCATCTAATTTAATAGATGGAAATTACACTGAGGAAAATTGCATCTAATTTAATAGATGGATAATTACATAGATGAAAATTGTGGGTTGTTATAGTCTCCCAACCTTAAAGAAATCTCGTCCCGAGATTTAGTTGGATGTTGGAGTGATGTTTGAAAATAGATGTGGATACTTGGCACGAATTTGATCTTCGCGTTCCCACGTAAATTCTGGTCCTCTTTTAGAGTTCAAATGAATTTGATTCTTTTTGTTTCAAAACTTTGTCATTATTAAGTTGTTCCTGACTTTACTATAAAGCGAGTTCAAGATTAATTGAATGTTGTTCAAGTTCAGAAAATCTTTTTGACAATTCATTAAAAGATTTGTTATTGACATTTTCTGTTCTTTTTTAAAGCTCTTTTTCAAGACGTCCACATTTAACTACTTGGTCTACATAATCACATTGTAAGTCAGTGAATTCATCAAGTATAACAACCCACAATTTTCATCTATGTAATTATCCATCTATTAAATTAGATGCAATTTTCATCAGTGTATTTTAGATTTATTAAATTAGATGCAACCATTTTCATAGAAAGATTTTTTCTTTATTATATCCATAATGTAACGTAACTTACATTACAAAAGTAAACGAGCTCACACAACCTACCAATGCCAATTCCATCAATGTTTATAGCAAGTAAACGTTATAAAATGTCAAGCAATATGTTCTAAAATCCATACATTATCTATTTAACATATTATTTATAACGTTATTATAAAACGGACTTTATACGTTAAACGTTTATAACAAAACCCTAACTACATGTAATGTTTACATACAAATCAAATGTTCAAGCTAATAAGGCATGTGTACAAGTTATCAATGCATAAAATTCGAATACCTTTTCCCTCCAAAACCATAGTACAACTCCTTTAAGCTTATAATACAAGTCGATTAAGCACGAGATTCAAATTATGCATTTTCCCTCCATTTTTAAGGCATTTCGTACAACCTTTCTAGCATGGATTACAACACTATAATGCACAACAATTAAACTAGTTATTAACTAAGTTCTAACCCTAGCTCGTCCTAACCCTAACCCAAAAACCATAAACAACTCGACACCAATTAAACTAGTTCGAACCAAGTTCTAACCAAGCAACCACCCTCCACCATGATGCATCACCTTGCCTAGCACCTTGTCACCACCTTGCTAGCCTCCTTCACCTACTTATCACCTCCTTGTCATCAACTTGCACCTTGTTCCCCAAGAAAACCCTACTCATCACCCCTTGGTAAATCGCACCCTCTCCACCTCCTAACACCTTGCTAATCTATGTTCCTAGCTTTCCTTAGTCACCATGGCTAACCCTTGGCCACCACTCCACTCAACTTGGCCAC
Organism: Tanacetum coccineum; assembly: GCA_026074375.1. NCBI lineage: Eukaryota > Viridiplantae > Streptophyta > Magnoliopsida > Asterales > Asteraceae > Tanacetum > Tanacetum coccineum. Next base: position 5,516 of record BQNB010203075.1, read on the forward strand.
CACTTCTTCCTTTACCCTATATATACACGCATACATGCACACATTCTTAATTCACCATCCAAACTCAAAACTACCTTAAAACTATGCTTTAGCCATGTACTAGAAGAGAAGTAAGGAAGATTAAGCTAAGTAGAAGCCATAGAAGAGAAGAAAAGAGGTCCTTGATTCATCTCCTAAAGATTTTGGATCATACTCACCCATTTCGACCCATTTTACCATCTTTGATCCATTTTGTGTACTAGTAAGCCTCGTATCTTGTTCTATAAACTCTTGTATTGTTTTAGATCATATAGAAGCTTTGTTATATCCATTTGATCAAGCTAATTTTTTTTAAAAACTCCTAAATCTAACCGAACCCTAAATTAACTCATTTTAAAACCCTAATCTATTCGAACCTTAATATAAGTTAGTTTAAGCTTACCTTTATTCTAATAAGCTCCTATGCATCTTTTATTATATCGTGAAATAAGCCCTTGAACCCTAAGGCCACACGTTTGGTTTTCCTAAACCAAACGCACCCTCTAAAACCCTAAAAAGCTCTTTTCGTAAACCTAATAAGCTATAAGCCATAAGCTGTTGTAATAAGCTATTTTTATAAGCTCACTTATCACTTTTATAATCATTAAAACTAATCCTAAAAGCTTAAACCCATCGGGTTAAGATTTTAAAACCAAATGTGCCCATTTTGGATTTTTAAGCTCATAAGCTCTTTTTATAAGCTACAAGCTCGTAAAACTTACTTATTTTAGCTTATAGTAATAAGCTATATGCTGCAAATTAATTTCAAGATTAAAATACAAAGTATATAGATTTTGGACTAGTAATGCAAATCGTATATGCATGAGGGGTATATATTGTAACTTTTGAAATTATTAAACTTTCGGGCCAAAAGTGTAATTATCCTAAAGTTAAAACCACAAGGGCCTATTTTGCCATATTTCTAAGTTAAGGGTTAAATGTTTAAAATATAATTAAAGGGTTAAAAGTGTAAATTAATATATACCAAGGGTATATATTGTCATTTTCATATTCTCAAAGGTATAAAATGTAATATTTTTATATTAATTATAAAAATATATTTAAATATTATAAGACTCGATTTTATTTAAAACCAACACATTTATCGTTATCATGCATCAATCAAAACATTATAAATCAATTATGTTATATATTTAACATAATTTATCATCCACTAGCTTTTGAAGAAACTTGAAAAGATAAAACCTTATCATTTAATCTATAATGTATCACGTTACTAGAGAGTTTCATGTGAGGGGATTTCATTAGGTATATGTTTTGATGAGTTGCTGGATTTACGGTTTAAAGTGTCCTAGCTCCTCAAACGTTTACTACATGACCTCTGGATTATGATAGCCTGAATAGTGATACAAAGTTTTCACAAACTAATAAACCAAAATCATTTACATTAAACTTTATGAAATAAAGTTTTGAAAAAATCAAACTAAGAATTGACATATTACCCCAGGTTGCATAACGAGGCTATTTACTTCCATTTGAATTAAATTTCAAATCAATCAACTACCCTATTAAGGTGAGTTCATAGTCCCACCTTTATATGTTTTTCCAAACCCCGTGGGGGGATACATGCTATAAACCATGAATACAAGTATTTTCCAACTGTATGCTATCCTGATATATTATTTCCTAAGTTTACCTTCACTGCCAATATCATTTAATATGAACCATTAATCACTTGCGAGTGAACACGAATATTGTGGATAGATCTATCGGGATTGACGAATCCAGTTTGTGTTTACCTATGCATGAGGTAATCAAACGTACTATATTTAAGAATAATGGGTAACTTTGGCAAGTGACCTTTCCAAGAGTACATTTTCCTCAATAATGTCACTGAGGTGATTTCCATGTTAACGTGTTGGTGTCATGAGCTTAGGGCAATAATACAGTTTCCATGATAATTGTAATTGTACAATTATTACCACTTATGATGACTTGAATTCAACTATTTCATTACAAACCTATGAATTTCACTCAACCTTTGTGTTGACCTTTTTAGCATGTTTATCTTAGGTAATTGAGCAACCTATGGCACAGAGTGACATTGGACTTGAGGATGCCAACATGTTATCATTCAAACTCTATGTTTTCATATGTATTTTGGGACCTTCTTTTGTAAAACTCTAATATATTATTGAATGATAACTAAATTTTCCAAAACGGCTCTTTTTAGTCATTTTCTATGATTATGACTGTTGATTCATGAAGTAATACCCCAAATTAACTTCCACTGCTATATGTCAAATAAGGGGGTGTTACAGATTGGTATCAAGAGCCGCGGTTATAGAGAACAAGGTTAAAACCTAAACTATAACCATTTTCCATCTAAGAAAGTCCTTCGTGCCACTACATTTCCTGAATAGTATGTAAAGATACATAACTATAATATAATAACTTATGTTATTTTCCACTAGTTGTTACAGAATGATGTCTACATCTACCCACCCTATTATCGTCCTATCTAATTCCTATATTAAGGATGCTTTTTCCTCTATGAATACTCCTGACTATACCCCGGCTTCACTAGACTATTTCCCAGCCTCACCGGGAGACACCTTTTCTGATCCTTCAAAGGATATATCTAAGGATCTTTTGGCCTCGCTAGCCATCTCACATTTCCACTATGATCCATATATGAAGGTCATGCAAGCATATAATGCTACTAATGATGAATTAACTATTCCATTACCACGAGCTCTTTTTGCTCCACCAACTATTTTGCCTCCATCTCTAGTGTTACCATCATCACCACTATTTGATCCTTAAGATTTCTTTCTTCCCGAGAAGATTTTGCCTCCTCAGAAACAAGCCCGTTTCCTATCATCCTTCTCTACTGATTTTTCTGCCCCACCTCATGTATTTAAGATTGGAGAGAGTTCTCATAAGACGCATCTAAAGCGCCATAAAGAATAGATCAAGACTATTTTGAATCACTTAGATGAGCTCCCTCTTGAGCGCATTGAGCACATGGAAGATAAGATGGAAGGTCTTGGTAATGGTCGAGTCATCATACAACGAGAATTTTACCAACTAGAAACCGAACTTCAAGAAGTCCGTACCTAGATTTCTGGATTTCAGAGAGAGCAAATAAGGCATGATGATGAGATTATTCTTGCTCACGTCAGGACTTCTACTTTAGAGATACTCATCGAGGATATCCAGATTCGCCACCGATTAGATATGAAGAGTCTTCTTGACAAGATCCATGAGCTCAAGAACCACAAGGAAAGACCACCAGACTACTAGACTAGATCCTTACTATTTACAGCTTTTGTTAGAATCCAACTACTGGATGTGTGACATAAATAATGACACTTGTCAAATTTTGACTATGTAAAATATGTAGACAAGTTGTTTATGACCTAATACAGTGGTGATTCCATTATACCTTGTTGTTTTATGATACCAATTTATGTATGTCGTGCTTGTCTATCCTATATTCTATAGTGTAATGTATCGTATCTTTATGTATCTAGGTTACTATGGCTCTCTTACCATCCGGTTTTCTCAAACCTTTGTACCCAAATATCATGGATATGATTAATGATCAAAATATAGAGCATACGATTTCACCTACACCAGCACCTGACTAGCCTTTGATAAGTTATCTAAGTGGTCGTTGTATGAAACCACTAGAAAGTGAACCAGTCCCCAAGAAACCTAATGAGTTAGATGCTTGTTAGTGTGTCCATTCCAAAAAGTTTCCGTTGTATCCTGCAATGTAATATCAAAGAATGTTTATTTCTTTGTTAGAACTTGTACCAAATAAGAATTGATACAATGATATATTCTTATTTTATGTTGTATTGTCAATGTTGGTAGAATGGCTCCCAAGAGGACATCAACATCTGCAGCACCAGCCATGTCTCAGGCTGCCATTAGGAAACTAGTTGCTGATAGTGTTGCCGTAGCTCTGGAAGCACAAGCTGCTACCATCGCAAATGCTGAAAATACCAATAGGAACACCGGACAAAGTGGAACATCGGACAAAGTGGAACTCCTGTAGCAAAAAATTGTAGCTACAAAGAGTTTATGAGCTACCAACCTTTCAATTTCAAAGGTACGGAAGGCGTTGTTAGCCTCATCCGCTGGTTTAAACGAACTAAATCAATATTTCTCCGTAGTAACTGTACCGAGGACTGCAAAGTGAAATTTTCTACTGGTTCTTTAACCGAGGAAGCTTTACCCTGGTGGAATTCATTCGCCCAGCCTATTGGAATAAAGGAAGCTTACAAGATCACCTGGTCCGAATTTAAGCAGCTCTTAATAAAGAAGTATTGTCCCCAAACTGATATCAAGAAAATGGAAGATGAATTTTACAATCTGACTGTAAAAGGGAATGATCTCAAGACTTACATTAGAAGATTTCAGGAATTGGCAGTTTTATACCCAACTATGGTGCCAAATTCTGAGAAACTTATGGAAGTCTTCATCGGGGGATTACCCCGAAGTATTAAAGGAAACGTTACCGCTTTAAAGCCTCAAACTTTGGAGGAAGCTATTACCATAACCCCGAGGTTAGTGGATCAAGTAACAAAGTACAATTCTATGCAAAGAACCAATGATCACAAACAAAAGTTTGATGATAGAAGAACCTTCACCAACAACAACAATTACCAGAATAACCATAACAACAATAACAACCGCAACAATAATCACTAACAACAACAGAATAGAAGGCAAGAAACCGTCAGGGCTTATGCTGCCACCCTAACTGAAAACAGTAGGTATGCTGGAAGCCTTCCCCTGTGTAAGAAATACACCCTGCATCACACAAGACCTTGCATTGTCAAGTGACTTGTAACAAGGTAGGTCATTAGACCAGGAACTACAAAAATAAAGGGCCAGCCACTGGAAGCAACCTACAACCAGTATTCATAACTTTTCATGCCTATGGAGAGAAAGGGTACTACAAAAGTCAGTGCCCAAGATCAAACAACAATGTCCACGGAAGAGCATACTTGCTGAGAGACAAGAATGCTCACCAAAATCTGAACGTAGTCACGGGTACATTCTTTCTAAACCAACATCTAGCTAGAGTATTATTTGATTCTGGAGCTGATAAAAGTTTCGTATCCATATCTCTTGCTTCTATGCTTAATATCCCACCAATTACACTAGATACCACTTATGAAATTAAAATAGTCGATGGAAACTGATCGTGCCGGATTCACACCATAAATATATATAATATATAACAAAATATAAAATATATAAAGAAGTGTAAAAACCAAC
>BQNB010203077.1:0-10788 GCA_026074375.1 Tanacetum coccineum
AGAAAAAACAAATATATTCTTGTAGCTGTCGATTACGTTTCAAAATGGGTCGAGGCCGAAGCCCTACCTACTAATGATGCACGTGTCGTAGTAAGATTTCTAAAAATATTATTCTCCAGATTTGGAGTTCTGAAGGCTCTAATTAGTGATCGTAGGAAACATTTTTGCAATTCCCTCCTCGAAAAAACACTTAAGAAATATAGAGTAACACATAGACTTGCTACTCCATATCATCCCCAAACCAGTGAACAAACAAAGAATACTAATAGAGCCATTAAGCGAATCCTGGAAAGAACAATTAACGGAAACAGAAAAGAATGGGCAGATAAACTGGATGATGCACTTTGGGCATTCAGGACAGCTTATAAAAACCTATTGGTAGTACACCATTCAGGATTGTCTATGGAAAAGCATGCCACTTACCAATCGAACTTGAACACAAGGCATATTGGGCCTTAAAAACGCAAATTTTGACTTAGATGCTGTAGGAAAACATAGATTCCTTCAATTAAATCAACTTGATGAATTTTGGAGTGATGCTTATAAGCATTCACAAGCATATAAAGAAAGGACTAAGCGTTGGCATAATTCTAAAATTATGGATAAGGAGTTTCAAGAAGGGGGGGGAGGTACTAGTCTTTAATTCAAGATTAAAACTTTTTCCTGGGAAACTTAGAACTAGATGCTATGGACCATATACGGTAAGCAAAGTTTATCCATATGGAACAGTCGAGGTGTTAGATAGAAATGGAGTTCGGCTCAAGGTAAACGGACACAGGGTAAAGAAGTATCATGGACACGAGATAGACCAGATTAACGAAACAATATACTTTGTCACAACGTAGAAGGAGCATGAGTCTAACTTAAAGACTCGTTAATAAACAAAAGTGCTTGTCGGGAGACAACCCGTCTTTTATTTAATGAATTTGTTTTTGCATTAGTTGGTTTGCAGGTTTCTTACTTTGTTTTGCAGAATGCAGAAGCAAAGAGGCAATTCTCAAGACCGGCTCGACCCATAATCATTGGTAACCTTGCTGAAATTTCAGCAGTTACGGCGCAACCACTACAGTTATGCCGTAACCACTATAGTTACGACGTAACCTATTTCAAGGTTACGCCGTAACACCTTAAAAACATAAAAAATTTACCATTTGATTATGACGTAACCATTATGGTTACGCCGTAACTTCCTTCTAAAATCTTATAAATTTAGGTTTAAAACATATATAATCCTTGTATACGTAAATGGACTTTGTGGGTATGTTCTTTGGAAGCCCTTACAAGACTAAACTAGTCCACTTGGGCCACCAAGTGGTTTAAAAGGCTTGTTGCATATGCTAAATGCAATCGTGATTCCTACGAAAGTGAGTTAGGTTTGTATTTCCTATACACCTCATAATTCTTGTAGATCGGTTTTATGCTTTGGTTTGTTTCGGTGATCACAGGGGATAAAGAGCTTGCGGGAAGACGGAGATAATCTAATAGATTTCTGCCTAATGTCAAATCTTGATGCAATGCTCAGGGAGTTTCTTGTCTTAATTCTACTCTTTTCTTATTATTTTTATTTCCTTAATGTATAATAAGGACATTGTACAAATCAAGTGGGGAGATGGGAGTAGAATTAAATAAACTAGAATTAATCTTTGCTGAATGCATATTACCCTTTATTACTATTTGGTGAGATTTAAGCCTAATATTCCGTTTCTATCATATTATTCAAAAATCCACCAAAATATTAAGTGTGCCGGTAGTATTGTAGACTTTAGAACTTGGCCTATACAGCTGAAATAGATAGTTCAAGAAGGCAACACTTAGGAAATCACTCAAATAGCCTATATGTGTGCGTTTATCGACTTGTTACACTGACTTGTCGACCTCCCGTGATAAACTCTTATTTTGCACTCATTATTTATGCAAGATACCCCTAGATCACCCTTGTTGAGCCAATCTATGTTTTTGACCTACTCTATATGTTTCGTTACACCATTTCACCTTAGCCACCATGTAGTCTTTATTTTCTTTATGTTGGAATCTCTGGCTACTTAAGTCTATGGTTCGGGGGAATAGGAACGAGAATTATATATTTTCGTGGAAGACCAATCAGTTATGATCTATCAAGACCCCCCTGTACCACCACTTTCGACATTGCTTATCTCAAGTGGGGGGATGTACGTGTAATATCAAATGTTGCAGTGGAAATAATTAAAGATATAAACCCCTGTAGCATTTGCATATTTACCATGAAGAAAATAGGGTGCAACAAAAAGGTCACCCATGTGCTAAAAATGTAAAGATGGTGCAAAATAAAATGGAGCTAGTAGCCCATTATTACACCAAGTTATATCAATAATTATGAAGAATGGAGCTAGTAGCCCATAATTGAAGATCAGATTTTCAGACTTTGACTCTTGGACCCATGGATGGACAGTAGCTAATTTTGACAACCTTAGATTATTTTAGACTATTTGTTTTGTGTTTTTTACATTATCAACCATTAAATGTGTATCCCATGTCTATTCTAACCCCTAATCCTCCTTTAAACCATAATACCCTAGTTGTCTTTGAGAATTATTTACAGATTTGTGTACTTTCCAAGCTTATGATAGAATACATGCTATAACTGTGCAATTGAGCGATCACCCTGAAAATGAAACACTTAGACTAGTGGAGAGCTGAGTGACTCTTTATCCCCTTTTCGTGAGGTGTTCGGCTCTGGTGTTTTCTAGCATTAGAGTTTTATAAATTCATTTCTTGAAGTTATTCTCAAGAAATCTTTTTATGAAATGTTTTAACAAGTTCTACTTGAGGGCAAGCAAAAGTCAAGTGGGGGGATATTTGATAACATCAAATATTTAATACTTTTTGGTGGCAAAATACCCCCTAAAATACCTGCAAATGTCTCACTAACACTCAAAAACGAGATATTTTCTATTGTTTTGTAGTTTTCAGGTGAAATGCAGGAAAGTGACAAGAAACAAGGGAAAAAGGACTTAAAGTGTAAAATTCTGAAAATGGTTACGGCGTAACACAAAAAATGGTTACGCCGTAACATAAATTAAGCAAGTACGAAGATCAAGGAATACTCTATGGCGTAACACTATAAACTAGATACGGCCAAACCCAAATTTTGGATGAAATCTTGTCAAAGATTATAGTTAAGGGCTTAACACCTTATCATATACGCCGTAACCACGAAGATCCACAAATATGAAATGAAGATCATGTACATATGGAAGTTATATGAAGGTTACGGTGTAACACCATATCTGGTTACACTGTAACAGCTGCTTAATTATGGAATGTTGTTGGATCGTTTACTGAATAGATCTTAACCTTTAGCTTGTAAAAGGTTTGTTCCTTTAGATAATTCTAAAGCAACAATAATGAAACACTGATTTGAACACTATTGATTATGCGGAAACTAATCAATAAATTCTAAGAAGGAACAGTATTAAGAATCACAAAAAACTTTGTATTATAACTAAATCAGCCTAGTTGCAGATTACAAAACTGATGAATTAATAATCGATCTCTATTGATCTTTGTAGAAACTATATCTACTAACTATGCATGTTTCCTTTTATAACTAAGGAAACCCTAATGGGCTTTACAAAACCGCGCTTAAGAGATAATGCATATCTATTCCTAATTTATCTCATGCATATCTCATAAGCAGTACTAATACAATATACTAGCAGTACTAATACTAACTAACAGTACTAACTATTACTGGCAGTACTAACATTGTATTGGCAGTACTAACTACAAAGCTAGAAGTACTAAAGACTTAGACTTATTTCTTCAATCTTCATTAATAGCATTAAGTCTTCACTAGCAGTATTAATCTTGAGCCAGCAGTATTAACTTGTAGAAGCTTCAGAATCCCAACAATCCTCCCCTAAACTTGTGATTTACTCTCAAATCTCAAGTTTCTTCTGGATTAGATCTTCAATTCTTCTTTTGCTGAGGATTCTTTCAAACACACTTTTATTGTTCTTCAATCTGAGTCTTGATAAACTTTAGTAACTCAAATGCCATAGAACTTTCTGCTTCAGCTTCTAATTTTCCCAGTTGAAAAAAAAAAAAAAAAAAAAAAAATAAGCATCTTCTGAAGTGTTTCTTTGGTGAGTGGATACTTTTTCTCTACAAACATATGAATAGTCATCAAAGTACCATCAACCATCAGTGTGTGAACTCCACAAGTTTCATACAGCTTCCAACTGATTATTTTCCACTGGTTTTGATTCTTCCAGATGTCATCATCTTGCTTAGGATCTACTAGTATCTTCAGATCACCCCATAACATCAAATTGTATCCTTCTGGAGTGTTATCTTGAAATCTTTCCATTACCAACCTGTGTAAAACCTCTAAGTCATGTCTATCAAAACTTTTCAGCATACTCTCAAAGGTTTTATGATAACTAGTATTCCCATCAGCCCTTATAATCTTGTAAACATGCATACTGTATAAACTTTGAGATTCCCAATCAACTATAGGAAACTTAGTATGCAAGATTTTAGGATCTACAAATTCTTCCTCATCTGGAACTACTGTCAACCACATTCTTAATTCATCTTTTTCTTCCTCATAATCAGCTGTTTCTTTCTCTTTCTTCTGTCTCTTTGAGCTGTCTTGACCTTGTTTGTCACTTGCTCTTCTTCTTGCAAGTGTTTTTCTTCTAATTCCAACAGCTTTCTTTTCAATCAACACTCTTCAACCTTCTCTTCTTCCACTATTTTTGAAGTTTCTCTTTCACTTGGTTTAGAAGAATCTTTTTCAACTTCAGACCCTATAGGAATAAAAGTATTGACATGATCCCATACCCTTTCAAAAATTAGTTTGATGTCATTATAGCTCATTCTCTTGAATAAGCTCTCCGTGGTAACCTCCTTGATTCTTCCCAAGTATGTTATCATAATTCCTTCTTGCTTGATCTTATTGACACAGGTTTAATCTTTAAAGGCATAAATATTCTTAGTACACTTGGATCATTCCAGTCAATTCCCTGAGATTGAGTAGGTTGAGTTGGAACCTCTTGTCTTTGATCAAGTTGTCTTTGCAATTCCCTAATTGCTTCCAGATTTAGTCTTTCTTCTTCTTCTTCTTGCAAAGCTCTTGCTTCCTGTTCTGCATTAAATCTGATTCTTTCTTCTTCTTCCATCTTCCTAGCTAACTCTTCATCCATACTCAACTGCACTTGAGTTCTTTTCTTAACCTTCTTTGGAGTAGCAGGTTCTTCCATTATGGCCTTTCCTTTATCCTTTCACTCCCCTCTTGTGATACACAAGAGTACACAGTACTAACCTTTGGAGACTAGCAGTACTAACTTGTATTTTTATCAGAAAAAAACTAATCTCCATCTCACCTTTCTCACCACTTCCATGTTCTTCAATAATTTCAGTGGGAGTCTCTTCTTGTACAAGTACTTCAGTTTCATCACTAGGCTTCTCATGAACTTCCTCTTCCTGTGGAATCCAAGAAATACCTTCATCTTGTACTAGAGAAATTGTTGGATCTTCATCAATTTGAGAAATCTTCCTCCCCTGTTTGGAAGAATCCTCTGCAATCTCTTCATCATCAGAAAGAACAATCTTTGCCTTTCTCCTTGCCTTGCCAGACTTCAGCTTGTACTCCAGTTTCTTTACTCTAAGTACTAACTTGGTGAGAGCAGTACTATAAGTCTTTTTTGTTTGCTGCAAGTCCTTCTCCAATCCATCAATCCTGTCATTCAATTTGTTAACTAAAACCGTCAAATCATGTTGTTGCATGCTACCCTCAGTACTTCCATGTGAGTGAACAGCATGGAGAGGTGAATCATGGGGCATAGAAGCAGTCTCCTCTGCCTCATGGGTGGGTTGAATTGGTTCTGGTGAAGGTGATGATTGAGTGGGTTGTTGAGATAGTGATGGTGAAGATGTGATCCTTGAGGGTGATTGCAGTTGCTCTTCATCATGTGCTTGTACCAACATACTCTCAAACAATGGTGTCACTACCCCTGAATACCCCTTAGAGGCTCTCCTCATATTACTAAACAGTTTACTTGTAAGAGTAGGAGTGGGATAAGTTCTAGTATGAGGTAAGAGTAACCTTTGTTGTTTGTTAAGAAGGAGTTGAATAAACCTGGGATACAATAAGAATTTGTGTGGGCTATCCAAGTTCTTAACCATAGCTTCAAAGATGAATTTAGAAAAGTTAAACCTCCTGCTTGTAGCTAGACAGATGAGTGTTGTAGCAATGTTGCTACTGAATTGATCCCATGCAGTCTTCTTGGAGCTCAGACAATGTAGAATTGTGTGGATAAAGAACTTCCATTGGGGTGAGAAATGACCTTTAAAGAATGTAAGGCTTTCAGAATTAGTCACATACCCCATATGAGCTAAGTGCTCAAATATTTCTTCATTGGAGAGTGAAGAAATGCCTTCTGCATCATCTAACTTCAAATGTATTCTCAAAGAATCTTCAGTTATAAGCTTTTCATGTCCAAATTTTTTTATAGTTGCAGAAAATAGCTTGAAGTCCTTCCTCAGTATTGGCTCAAAACAGCCAGTTTCTTAAAATTGTTCAATAAGGGACACAAAAATGGATGGGATTTTCAGTAAGAGCATAGTAAGATATGCTTAAGTAAGAAAATCTATGTTGTACCCTCAAAAACCTTACTACTTTCAGATTTAACCAAATATGTGACCATATTATACTTGTCGCAAAATTCCAACTGTGCCATTTGATGAATAAGAAGATGATGAATGAGGTGGGATTAGTTCATGTGATAAAGTGTAAGGTTCTGGTAAGTGTAATTGAAATTATGAGTGAGGTTTTAAATGAGTATAGTGTTCACCGACAGTAAAAGGAGGTTGTACTTATCTTGAAGAAATCGTTTTAAGGCTAAGATAAATCAAGAAGTCACCAATTAGTCAAACCCAATAATAGCTATATATGTGGCGGAAAGTATCTCAACGGCTCTTGATTGAGGAAAATCTTTTTAGGACCTCAAACAGTACCTAATGTCACATAGCAAACCTAAGTTTGGTCTAGTAGTACTAATTTTAAGTCTAATAGTACTAACTTCATCCTGTATTAAGTAATACTAGCTTTAGCAGTATAACTTAACCCTGACGATTAACTAAGTGAGTTACCAAGCGTATTAACTCCAAACTTGATCCATCAAAGATATTCAAGCACCAATGTAGAACTCTCATATCTCTATTTTTGTTTTGATAAAAACTCCAAAATATCTCTCAATTTTCTTGTCTCAACAAACACGTCATTTCTGTTATTTTCCACACACACCTCTCTTTCTGGTTTTTGACTCACCAAATCTCTCTATTCTTTTCCTCCACAAAATAGAACAATTGGGTATAGTTTGCCATCAAAACCCTTAAGTTTCAAAACTGTCACTCCCCACTTCCAAGTGTGGTACAACCTCGGTTAAGAGAGGTAGGTCATTGACTTTTTTAAGTTTTTTGCAAACTACCAGCCCATAAACGGATTTTAAGAAGTCATTACCAAGGCCGTTTGCTTTGACTAATCCAATGACTTCATTTGTAAAACATGGTTTCATGATAACCATATAGTTTTTGATAAACTATCAGCCATCAACGGATTTAAGAAGTCTTTACCAAGGTCGTTTGCTTTAGACTAGTCAGTTCTTGATGTCTATTAGACATGGTGAACTGATGACCATTTGTTGTGTGGTTTACAACCAACATTGAAGGAACACTCTACCATCATATTCCTCCTTTTAAAGAAAGCTTCTAGCAGTCACACCAATCGATATGTACACAGCAGTACTAATTGAACCTAGCAATATGAACTTTTGTACTAACAGTACAAAGTTGTAACTCACAGTATCAACTAAGCTCATCCAGTTATTAACTAAAGTAGAAAAATTCTCATATGTACCTTCTAGTGTACATATAACCTCCCCTTAAATATAGCTACAGATTTAACATCTCAATGCTAACCACCAAAAAGTTAAATCCTGTGACATCAAATCCTTTGGTGAGAAGGTCTGCAACATTAGAGTCTGTGTGAACCTTGATAACTTCTATCAGTCTTTTCTCATAGCAATCTTTGATAAAATGAAATCGAATCTCGATATGCTTGGTCCTAGAATGAGCAACAGGATTCTTGGGATACACATATAGTGCTCACATATATCCAATATGGATTTTGGTGTTCATGAAATTAAAACCATAATCCATCATCTGATTATGTATCCATAGTACTTGCCCACAATAGTTAGTAGCTGCAACATATTCTGCCTCAGTAGTAGAATTTGCCACAATAGACTGCTTCTTGCATTGCCAAGATATCAATCTTCTACCAAGAAATTAACAGCCGCCTGTTGTTGATTTTTTGTCAAGGCTGGCTCCTCTATAGTCACTGTCTGAGAAAACTTCTAGTTCAAAAGGTGAATCCCTAGGATACTATAAACCTAATTTGGGTTGATGTTTGAGGCACCTAAAAATCCTTTTTACTGCATTTAAGTGTGAGGCTTTTAGAGTGACTTGAAATCTAGCACAAGCGCACACAGCAAACATGATGTCTGGCCTTGATGTAGTCAAATACATCAGGGAACCAATCATAGATCTGTAGACATGTACATCTACATCTTCACCATCTTCATCCTTGACCAGTGGCTTATTAGACTCAATAGGAGTAGTAGCTGTTCTAATGGACCAAAAATCAAACTTCTTAAGGATGTCAGCTACATAGTTAACATGACTAATGAATATTCCATCAGGTTGTTGCTTCACTTGAAGTCCCAAAAAGAAAGTGAGTTCACCCATGGAGCTCAGATGAATCTTTTGTTGCAAACAGTCTTTTCAAACTCTGTAAACAATATACTTCTTTAGAGTAGCCAAAAAAAAAATTTCTTCCATAATACACTTGGAATAACATAATTGTCACTCATATTTCTTCTTAGATAATAATATTTTGTCTATGGTACCTCTCCTGAAACCATTTTCCATCAGAAAAGAAGAAAGTGTCTCATACCAAGCTCTAGGGGCTTGATGAAGACCATAAAGAGCTTTAATCACCTTATAGACTTTGTTTGGATAAGCAAGATCAACAAAGCCTGGAGGTTGATGGACATACACCTCCTCTTCAATAGTGCCATAGAGAAATGCACTTTTAACATCCATTTGGTAGACAGTAAATCCCATGTATGATGCAAAGGCTAAAAATAACCTAATTGCCTCTATCCTGGCAACTGGTGCAAAAACCTCATCATAATCTATACCTTCCTCCTGTCTAAACCCTTGTGCTACAAGCCTTGCTTTGTTTTTCACAACAATACTTCTCTCATCTCTCTTATTCCTGAAGACCCACTTTGTGCCAATTACCTTTTTCCCATATGGCAAATCAACAAGTACCCAAACCTTCTGTAATTTGAACTGTAGCAATTCCTCTTGCATTGCTTCTACCCAGCTTTCATCTTGTAAGGCTTGTGATATGTTCTTGGGTTCTTCTTGGGAGAGAAAACATGCGAACAGACAGTTCTGATGGTCTTTATGATTTGTTCTGTTCTGATTATAGATGTAGCTTACCAAAGCTTGTTGTACTGAAGAAGCCTTTTGGATCTTTCCTCTTGTTTGAACTGCTGATTTAGGATCTCTTAGAATTTGACCTTTAAGGTGATCCTTGTGAACTCTGAGTGTGAGAATAAGACTAACAGCAATGGTGTTATCCATATTGTTAAAATCAGCCTCTGCACCCACATCATCATCATCATCATAAGCTCCACTGAATATGCCATCATTTAGAAATGCATTTGAAACATCTTCTAAGTCATGCATATTTGGATCAGTGGGTAGATCAACATTAGGTAGATTAGATGCATCAATAGGTATTTGTCCTCCAAGATAGACAAAAGATGATTCACCAGCATTTGCACCTGTAGGAGTACTAGCAGCACTAACATATGGTGTGGTAGCAGTACTAACATATGACCTAATAGTACTAAGTTTGTTAGTACTGGTAGCCTGAGCATCCCTCTTTTGAGATGCAATATTCCTCTTTTCTTCTTCAAAAGCTTGTCGTGTGGCATCATCCAGAGCTTTAGCAACCACTTCTTGAGTAATCATCTTCTCAAGTTCATCATGCAAGACTTGTTCATCTTCTGTTATCTGATGTTGTCCTTCCTTATCAGCAACATCTTTTGTAACTTGTACATCATTGTCTTTAGGAAAACTGTCAGAAGGTTTTTCATGTGCAGCTGGAGCAACATCTTCTACTGGAATCCTTATCCTATAAGGTTGTAGTGGAAGCAGTATGTATTCCTGAGTAGGTCCTTTATCTTTTCCTGATGAACCTGCAACATAAGAATCTTGTGTACCTGCATCCACATTAACCTGATTTTCTACACTAACAGGAATATAGTTCATTGAATTGGTGAGAAAATCAAGATCAAACATCCAATTAGGACCAGTTCCTGTCACATTTGGTTGATCTTCAAGAAAATCAATGTGCAGATTCTCTTCTACCCTTTTGGTCCTTTTGTTGTATACTCTAAAGGCTTTACTAGTGGTAGAGTATCCAAGCAAATAACTTTCATCAGATTTCCCATCAAATTTGCCCAAGGAATCTAAGGTGTTTAAAATTGTCAAGGGGCACCCAAAAGGTCTCATAAAACTAATACTAGGTGAGTTACCTATTAATAGTTCATAAGGTGTCTTATTTTGAGGTTTGGTCACTAATACCCTATTCAGTACATAGCAGGCAGTATTTACTGCCTCTGCCCAAAATGGGATAGGTAAAAGTGAGTCTGCTAACATAGTTCTAGC